>JANRMT010062792.1:7935089-7979158 GCA_026402145.1 Polypterus bichir lapradei | reverse complement strand
ATAGATAGATAGATAGATAGATAGATAGATAGATAGATAGATAGATAGATAGATAGATAGATAGATAGATACTTTATTAATCCCAAGGGGAAATTCACAAATGACGAAAGCGTATCATTGTGGGTTGAGCAAGAGGAGCTTAGGAGGTGAGATGGTCGAAGTGGCGGTTAATAAGATAGATGTCAGTTGTTACTTTAAAATTAATAGAAATAGACAATATGCAAGCAGTGCACTATAGAGGACAAGCTCAGTTCCCACCTCCATCTCACAGTGCGACTCTGAACAAATCACTGTGTCTGTTCACTGTTAGAACTGATCCTGAGTTGGTCTCGTCTGTTGCGAGAGATGGACATCTGAAGTGGAGCTCCACTAGCAGCGGTGTTATTTTTCATATTATCTGCTTATTATCTTAAGATATCCTGTATTTATCCAGTCTGAGGGGCACTGCTACAGTATATGTAAGCATATATAAACATGGCCAACAAGAAAGGGGGTCCAAAAGAACCAAAAACTAAAGCTGCACCCAAGCTAAGATCGGCAAGCCCTAGTTCAAGATATGGCCTTTCAGAGACTGACCTGGATCAAATGGGTGAAAGCCCAGACTCCTCGGGACCACGGTCCGCTACATCATCGCTGGCTAAGAGCGAAATGGTGAGCGAATGTACGGGCGTGAGTGAAGCAGGTCTCGATAGCTCGCTGATTGGAGAAGATCACCTGAAACTGGAAAAGGCCTTGCAGTCCGCAGTTTTAATTACTCCACGTGAGCCGGGAACATCGGGGACACCGGCTACAATAGAGCCTGCCGCTTCACCCACGCCGCAAGAAAGCAGAATTGATCTGTCTGAACTGAAGGTGATGTTCGCTGAGCTTGTGCAAGAGATAAAGAAAAGCGAGAAGGCAAATGAGAAGGCAAGGGAAAAGGCAAATGAGAATCTATGACGGGAGCTGCAACAGGCAAATGATAAACTGCGATAGGAGCTGCAACAGGACATAAAGAACAGCAAAAAGGAACTGCGACAGATGCGGCAGCAGGATAATAAAGTCTTTAAAGATATGCTGGGTAAAATTGAAGAGCACATTCAGGAAACCTCGGTTAAACTGAAACGCTTGCTGATCAACTGGAGGATGTCAAGGAGACATTCATGACTCGGATTGAAACAGCTGAAAATTTAGCTGCCAGTGCCGAAGAGAAAGCATCAATTGTCAGCTGCGAATGCAAAAAAACTCGGAGATAGACTGGCTACTTTGGAAGATGGAAGCAGAAGGAATAATGTCAGAATTGAAGGTCTGCCTGAGAATCGAGAAAGTCCAATCACTGTGAAATTCGCAGCTGAACTTTTTTCTAAAATAATTGGAGAAGACTTTAAAGCAGACTCTGAGATAGCAGCGGCTTATCGCGTACGCGGATCAAATACCGTTAGACCTAGATCTTTTATTATTCGTTTTGAAAGATTATCATTTAAGCTAGAGGTGATGGCACTCCTCAGACACAAGCAAGAGATTATATATGAAAATAACCACATCCATATCTTCCCTGATTTCTCTCCAGCAACAGCTACTAAACGCGCAGCCTTCTACACCATTAAACAGCGGTTACAGCAAGCCAATATCAAATACAGTCTCTTGTACCCTGCCAAACTGAAAGTGGAATTGCAGGGTCAATTCTATGTCTTTGCTAGCAAGGAAGAAGCAGAAAAGGAATTAAGAAAGCTGATCCCGGGACAATTCTGATACATAATAGTGAGTCATGGCCGTTAATGATACGGCAAAGATTAATAATCTACTGTCTGATCTATTTGTTTAAAATACGGGCTTTATCATTATATATTCTCGTTATTACTCATTACTACTCGGGCGCTATTTGTTTATGTTTTAATTATAGTTATAGACGTTTGTGCTTAATTACCCTTTTTTTTTTTATCTAATTATTTTCTCTCTACCCTAAACGAGACTGTTCAACATCATACCCTTGGTTTATTGTTATTGCTATTATTGCATTAAGACTTATGCTTATTCTGGACCACTTTCTAACACCATTCCCCGGGTTTATTATCCGGGTGTATTATCTTAATACACTAAGATTACTGAAGATTATATATATTCTAAGTGCACAGTTTGTTAATGATTTAATTTTATGCATATAGTATTTAGACTATATTGGTAATAGATATCTCTATTTTTTTAACCCTAAAACGCAGCTGCGTGGGGGCTTGTTTTGCTTTGGACGTGCTCTGTCTCTGGGTAAGTCAGAGGACTGGGACTGTGTGAAGTGGGTTCTAGTCTCACATGGGGAGGCAGAAAGGGAGGGTGGGGGGTTAAAGGGGGGGGGAGAAAGAGAGCAGGCTAGGTCTATACCTAATCTATCCTTTTAATTTTTATAATTATAACTACCAACGTACTACAAAATGACATCAAAAACTCAGAATCAATGTCTCCATGATGGGACAGTTAACTTTGTGAGCTGGAATGTTAAAGGCCTGAATCACGAATTAAAGAGAAAGAAAGTACTCTCTCACTTAACAGGTCTAAATGCTAAAATAGTATTTTTACAGTAGACCCACTTACTAAGCAAGGATCAGTTCCGGCTGCAAAAAGACTGGACTGGCCAAATGTTACATTACAGTTTTACAAAGAAAACTAGAGGTGTGGGAATTCTCATACATAGAACAGTCTCATTTGTAGCATCAGATGTAGTATTGGATCCTGAAGGAAGATATGTGATGGTCATGGGAGACTTATCTAACTGTAAAATGATCTTGATCTTAAAATTATCTTGATCTTTATGCACCTAATGTTGATGATAAGGAATTTATACAAAATTTATTTGCATCCATTCCCAATCTGAACACTCATAAAATTATAATGGCTGGGGACTTTAATTGTGTTTTAAATCTTAGATAGGACTTCTACCACGGGGGAACGACATCTAACACCGCAAAGATAATTACAAAGTTTATAACTGATCACAACTTATCAGTCCCCTTCTTAAGAGGACAGATTATCTCATATCTTTCCCACATAAATAAATTAGAAACCAAGAAAGTAGCAGAGATAAAAAGCGAAATTACTAGAATAGATGAAGAACATGCCAGACTACCATGCGAGGCTCTACATAGGAAAAGGCAGGCTCTGCATTCAGAACTAAACCTCTTGACAACTAAAGAAACTGAAAAACTAATTTATAAATCCAGACATCATTACTATGAACATGGAGAGAAAGCTAATAAGCTTTTAGCTCAATAAATTCACAAGCAAGAAGTGCGCAACGCAATCTCAGTAATCACCAACACGAACAGGGATAAAATCATCGACCATAAAAATATAATGCACACTTTCAGAGACTACTATAAATCCCTATATACTACTGAGTTTAATGAAGACAATAAACAATCTAATGCATTTCTGGATACATTACAGATACCACAAATAGACACTCTTAGTGCGGAGGAACTTGATAAACCTTTGGCGTTATCAGAATTACTAGATGCTATAAAGTCAATTCAAGGTGGGAAAGCAGCAGGCCCTGATGGATACCCTGCAGAATTTTATAAGAAATTCTCCGCTCAGCTAGCACCCCTCCTATCAGCAACATTTACAGAAGCCAGAGACAATCAAACTCTTCCTCAAACTTTTTGCCAAGCACTAATCACCATTTTTCAAAAACAAAATAAAGACTTATTACAATGTGCATCATACAGACCAATTTCACTTCTGAATAATGATGTTAAAATGCTCTCCAAAATCATAGCTAGAAGGATGGAGAAAGTGCTCCCCTCGGTAATATCACAAGATCAAACTGGATTTATCAAGGTCAACACTTATCTTCAAATCTTCAACGCCTATTTAATGTAATATTCTCACCAACTAAACAATAATCAAACACCCCAGAAATATTATTATCATTGGATGCAGAAAAAGCTTTTGACATGATTGAATGGAAATACCTTTTTACTACATTGGAAAAATTTGGGTTTGGCCCGAACATTTGTGCATGGATCAAATTGCTGTTTATTAATCCAGAAGCTTCAGTTTGTATCAACAACATTTGTTCAGACTACTTTAAACTAGAACGTGGTACCAGACAAGGATGCCCCTAGTCACTGCTACTGTTTGCAATCACCATTGAGCCACTGGCAATACACTGTCGAAATACTGATCAGATAAAGGGGATTATCAGAGAAGGACTGGAACAGAAAATTTCACTATATGCAGATGATATGGTACTGTATATAACAGATCCACAACATTCTGTGTCTGCTTTCTTAACAGCACTCACAGAATTTCAAAAGATCTCTGGTCTCAGAATTAATCTGAATAAAAGTGTACTCTTTCCAGTGAATTCTCAAGCATATAATATTAGATTAGAAACCTTACCTTTTATCATTGCAGAACAGTTTAAATATCTAGGGGTAAACATCACAAGTAAACATAAAGCTCTTTATCAACAAACTTTCGCCGTCTGCATGGAAAAAATTAAGCAAGACTTGCATAGGTGGTCAACCCTTCATCTCACTCTAGCGGGAAGAATTAACACTGTTAAGATGAATATTCTTCCTAAGCTCCTTTTTTATTTCAAAACATCCCAATATACATCAATAAATCATTTTTAAGCAATTAGATTCAACAATAACCTTATTTATTTGGAACTCAACACATCCACACATCCAAAGAGCTATCCTACAAAGACAAAAGGCAGAAGGTGGCATGGCT
The DNA here is from genome assembly GCA_026402145.1 of Polypterus bichir lapradei. Taxonomy (NCBI): domain Eukaryota; kingdom Metazoa; phylum Chordata; class Cladistia; order Polypteriformes; family Polypteridae; genus Polypterus; species Polypterus bichir. Next base: position 7,974,448 of record JANRMT010062792.1, on the reverse strand, counting down.
CTACCTAACTTCCAGTTTTATTACTGGGCAGCAAATATACAAGCGATAAAAACCTGGACACAAATAGAAGAACATACACAGGCTTGGTCCGCAATAGAAATAAAATCCTGCAGTACTTCTTTATATTCCCTGCTCTGTGCCCCAACAAATACAAGTTATCGGCAATACACTAATAACCCAATTGTGCTTCACTCACTTAGAATATGGAACCAATGTAGAAAGCATTTTAAGATGGAGAAGCTTTTATCTGTGGCACCTCTGCAAGAGAACCACCTCTTTTAACCTTCGCAAACATATGCAGTTTTTAATATCTGGAAAAAAGAGATTAAATTGCTTAGAGATCTTTATACAGACAACGTCTTTGCATCCTATGAACAATTACATTCCAAATTTAACATTCCAGCTACACATTTCTTTCACTATCTTCAAATTAGGAACTTTGTTAAACAGAACCTTCCCGATTTTCCTCATCTTGCACCCTCATCCATGCTGGAAAAAATATTGCTCAATCTCAAGGACTCAGAAACCATCTCTGCAATATATAAAATCATTTTACAGTCCCTCCCTTTCAAAGATCCAAGAGGACACAGGGAAAAAGATCTCTCAATCAATATATAAAAAAAGGAATGGAAAGTAGCAATGAAGAGAATTCACTCAAGCTCCATATGCGCAAATCATACAATTATACAACTCAAAATTACATATCGAGCACATCTGTCTCGTCTAAAACTCTCCAAAATGTTTCCAGGGCATGATCCAACCTGCGAACGCTGCAATCAAGTCCCAGCCTCACTGGGTCACATGTTCTGGGCCTGCACCAAATTAACATTATTCTGGACCAAAATTTTTAACTACCTTTCAGACAACCTTGGTCTCACAATCCCTCCTAACCCATTAACAGCTGTGTTTGGGGTTCTTCCAGATGGGCTTAAAGTGGAGAAAGACAAACAAATTGTGATTGCATCCACTACACTTTTGGCACGTAGACTTATTCTGCTAAACTGGAAGAACCCAAACTCTCCTCTTTTAAGTCAGTGGGAAACTGATGTGTTATACTATTTGAAATTGGAAAAAATCAAATACTCAGTTAGAGGATCTTTTACAGACTTTTTTCAAAACATGGCAGGATATAATCAGTAATATTTTAAAATAAGTTCCTAAAGCACAGAGGAAGCAATTATTTTTGTATTTCTTTGTCTTCTGCTTTCTTCTCTATTGGCTTATCAAACTTATTAATTTAGGTATGTTTACAAGCCTTAAATTTTACGCCGTTTGCCTTGCTCTCTCTCTCTCAGGGGTGGGGGTCGACTTGTTCATAACTCAATTTTACTTTTTGTAAAAATTGATTGATTTGTATGGAATGATTGCAAAAAAATTAATAAAACTTCAAAAAAAAAAAAACTGATCCTGATCTTGCAAGTCACTTTGGATTAAGATGTCGGATAAATATGCAATAACTAAGTTAATATATCAAAAAGAACATGGGTTGGAGATGAAATATTTATTCAGACCAAGTACTGAGCATATGTTGAACAAATGTAATGTAGCTGAAAGCAGGACCCTGGAGACTTTCGCATCTAAACTGATAGTCAACAACCGTTAAGTAAAAAAAAGGAAATGATGAACTAGTGTATATTTGGCTGAATGAGTTGTTTTTTCTTTTCAAAATAATTCTTTTGTTCTTGGTAGTCATCCTCCCAATCTTCTTAGCTTTAGAAAGTCACCACACCAAACATCAGTGACAATTTGAGTACCTGTAAAACAGTCTGGTTATTAAGTAGGTGACGTGTTAGGCCACCAGAAAGACTGCAAATTACTGCTTAAGGAACTAAAATAAACACTGCCTGACAAATAACTTTACTTTCTGGAGTATTCAGATGTTTTGAGCTTTTGTAAGTTAGTTAGCTAGCACTTAGTTCAAAGACTTATGCTATTATTAATTTCAATAAATTATGTTTATGCAGTATGTTTAAATTAAAAAAGTGACATGTTAGGTTTAATTGAAAATATGCAGGTGGTGCAGTGGTAGCGCGGCTGCCTCGCAGTAAGGAGACCTGGGTTCGCTTCCTGGGACCTCCCTGAGTGGAGTTTGCATGTTCTCCCTGTGTCTGCGAGGATTTCCTCTGGGTGCTCCGGTTTGCTCCCACAGTCCAAAGGCATGCGGTTTAGGTGCATTGGCAATACTGAATTGTCCCTGGTGTGTGTGTGTGTGTACCCTGCGGTGGGCTGGCACCCTACCCTGGGTTTGTTCCTGCCTTGCACCCTGTGCTGGCTGGGATTTGCTCGAGCAGACCCCTGTGTTAGGATATACTATAGCAGGTTGGATAATGACTGACTGACTGAAAGTATGCAATGAATTTAAACTGCAATACTTGGTTTCTCAGTGTGGCATTCTTAAAAGAATCCAATATGATTACTTAAATTCAAGTTAATCAAATGGAAATGCAAATACTTGTCATTTACCTTCATTCAGTAAGAGGCATATTGAAAATTAATTATATTTACATTCCATTCCAATCATTCTTTTATTTTTACAGTATGTTCCATTGATACTATTATTATACTGCATGTGAACAGTCAAAGAGGATAACTTTGCATCTCTGTGTACGAAGAGAATATCTGATTTCTGCAAACATGCATGTCATGACCACGAGGCTCTGGATTCAGTCCCAACTGCTGACTCATTCAAGCGACTCTCAGCAAATTATTTCAGTTGCCTTTGCTCATATTGTTACAAGTACTGTTTAATTGTAGAGTGTATGCAATGTTTATCTTGTCAAAACTAAATTTCTAAAATTTGGGTCCTTTCTGTCGTACAAAATAGTTGTAACAATTTATTTTATTTTGATGCATAAAGCAACAATTACCTACCTTACAAAAATAATTACATGACAGATTTGCAACAAAGGACAGTGTCCTTAATTTAATGAAAAATACATTCATTGTGAATGCCAAACTGACAGATGAAAGTATCACTGATGACTAATTTACAAAGTGTGTGTCAACATCAATTTTTTATTAGAATACTAATTAGTTAAATGTCAGATAAAACATGGGAATAGAAAATTATTACTAGCTAAAATGGATTGAAATCTAAGTAATCAACATAGAGCTCAGAGTTAACTTTTGCAGTGCAGCATCTATTGGAATGTATTTTGTAATGCATGTAGTAATGCTTTGCTTTTGTCATTCTAACAGATGGTGCAACACAAACATTTGTAATAATAAAATGCATTACTATAAATATTTCATATACACCATCTGTTGGAATGAAAAAATGCAATGCAAATTCATTCTTTAATTTTCCACTGCTTATCTGAGATTGGGTTGCAGGGGTAACAGTGTTAGCAATGATGCCCTTTTCCAAGCCACACTTGCCAACTCATACTAGGGAATCCCATGGTGTTCCTAGGCCATCTGGGAGATTCAATCCTCCCAGCAAACCTTGGGACTTCACAGGGGTCTTATCCCAATTGCCTGTAAAACATCTACAGGAAGACATCTGGGAGGATTTTGTATCACATAAATCACCTCAGTTGGTTTTTCTCAATGCGGAGGGTCAGTGGCTCTACTCTGAGCCTCTCCCGGATGTCTATGCTTCTCACCATATCTCTAAGGGAGAGCCCAGCCACCCTGCAGAGAAAGCTCATTTTGGGCTGCTTATACCCACAATCTCATTCTTTTGGTCATTTCCCAAAGCTCAGTTGTTATGTGCCATTTGGAATTGGACTTGTAAATGCAGTGTTAATGTTTCTGATCATTTGTTGGAATGACTGAAACATAGCAACTGGATGAATACACAGATACATAACCTTAATAAAAGGACAAGTGTCAGTGGGTCTGATATAACATGGAGATGTACTCTGAATATGCAAAGTTTAAATAGAGTATTTCATAGACAATTCTTACCATAATTTGGGAGGCATGCACAAAATGCTTCTCCTCTTTTGCTTTTATTGTAGTTTTATTTATTTTTAATAAATATTTCTTGTTTTCACGGTTTTAAAATTCTGAAACATTAGTTGGTATTGGCAAAATACTGTATATTGGAAATATAAACATTTTTTAAGCAGTTAGATATGTATGTTTTTTTGTTTTTGTAGACCATTCACTTTTTGCTTCTACGTTATACCCTCTCTGTTTTTTAGACTATAATCAGTCTGCAATTCCAGGACAAAATGGTTACTGTTACTCTAGAAGAATTAATACAAGCAGTAATAAATGTGAGCAGATTAGGGGGTGTGGTGGATGGCCGGCATTTTACTCCGGCCCTCACCCCCAGGCCCCCAGGAGGAGCTCTCCCGACAGCATGATTATGCCCCGAGTTCCAGCAGGGCATCATGGACTATGTAGTGTTTATACACAGCCCTGCTGGATACCTTGGGGGCCAGCAGGTGTCGCTGTAGGGGGGCTCGTAGGCTCGCATGTGCCCTATAACCCGGGAGTACGTCATAGTCATGTGACGGGAAGAAACGACGTGCTCCCGGGGTGAAGAAAAGATCTGTTTGCCCTGACCCGGAAGGAATAAGGAACTGTGGACTGATGGGGCAGGAACACCTCCAGGTCAGGGTGTATAAAAGGATTGTGGGAAAGCCCAGACAGGGAGCTGAGCTGGGAGGTAGGAGGGCGAAGTGTCTGGGCGAGGAGGAAAGAGTATTGGTTGGAGATTTATTTGTGATTTATGAGTGTAGAGTGGAGGGTGCTTTGTGCACTGTGTAATAATAAAAAATAATAGTTATTATACTCTCACCTGGTGTTCAGTGGTACCTGAGGTTGTTAGAGGTGGACCACGCCTCTATCTGCTATAGGGGTAAAACTGCTGGTTCAAGCTACTGAAAAGAAACGTCCAAATGCATCTCCTTAGTCTTTGTTCTAGTTAGTTCAATTTATTCTTGTATTGATGTTCACAGAGTAAATGCCCTTGGCATTACATTTTTACAGCTATAATATGATGGCAGCAAACTATTTAAGTTTACAAAATGTACATACATAAATACAAATATCAGAGTAAATAAACTGAAACAAATCAATCTTGGTGATTAAATATAAATAAATTCATTCCAGTATAAATTAATGTTAGAAAGAATTCAGATAAAAGCCAATTGACAGTGGAAGAAAGAAATGTTCATTTCATATGGTCATTCATAAAAGTCACAGTTTTACTAATCTAAAACAACTCATACTCCTCTCATTCTGGATGTTCTAAAATATCCTAAGCAGACGTAAAAGTCCACAACTGTTCAAATTAAAGTACAATATGCTGGCTTGGTGTTGCTATATGGACCACACTACCTAGACCAGTGTAAAAGTTAGACAAGAACAAATAGAAAGTTTTGGGGGGATCCAACTCATATATTATCAGAATGCAGCAAAAAGGCACGAACTGAGTAATCATGAAGGACTGAGTCAAGATTATGACTGACTGCAGGATGAAGGGTTCGGTTTTTATATAGGCAAGGCAGGAAGAGGCAGGTTTATGAGCAAGTGACACCCACAAGAGGGCGTGGTCTGAGAATGGAAGTGGAGTGGGAGGAGCTCTAGCTTGACTTCTCTTCTGGGGCCTCATGTATAAACGGTGCGTACGCACAGAAATATTGCATAACAACTTGCTCCTGTTTGTTACCTACACTTGGCGTAAAGCCACGCACTTTTCCACGGTACCTCATAGCTTGCTGTATGCAAGTTCTCCGCTCGGTTTTTCACACTGGCGGCACCCAGCGTCAAAGCAATGCTACTGTTCCTGTGTGGTTACACCTTATTTTCCTGACGTGGCTTTATAAATACACTGAAACTAATCGCACATTGTTTATTAGTGTAACGCATCTGATTGTAATTAACTTGTAACAATATAAGTCCAGGGAATAGCCATTGTATTCCAAATACCATAACTGCTTTAGCGTTGTTACTCTCACTGCACCTTCTTCTTCTTCATCTTCTTTCAGCTGCTCCCGTTAGGAGTTGCCACAGAGGATCATCTTTTTCCATATTACTCTCACTGCACCACTCGGAGTATTTATATCACTATATCTGAGTGTGAATCACAGCAGCAGCTGATCGGAAAGAGAATTATCGGTATACAGCTTCAAGCACACGCTACCTCAGCCATGGCAAAACGTTTCAACGCCTTTCCTGTACGGACCTCGCAGTTCAGAATCAGTTTCATCACAAGAATTTTAAACGCACTTAATCAATTGCTCCTTGTAGAATTGTTTGTACTTATAAGTACAATCACCCCACTGTAAACTTGCACTACAGTTATAATATTACACAACCTGAGCCACTTTATAAAGCGCGTATTTACATATGATGACGATATCATTTTTAAGATGAAATGCAGCAAAATATTTTTATTATATTATACAGATAAAACTTTAACTTCATTTAAATAATCTATATTCTTCACTGGGACTGGCGTGAAGGATAAAATAATTAAACATGTACTACGAAGATATTTCAATGTTCCTTAAACGTTTTGAAGAATCGGCGCTGTAAGCTTACAGATGGCTTAATGTCTATTACAGAGCTGATTGTGTGGCGATCGGTTACTTGGAGAAAGAAAAGCAAGGACTGCAGGGGCGGCTACGCCAATATATATTGAATATAAAACAGAAAGAGAAAATAACGACACAGCTAAAAACGCAGCGACAAATTTCGGCAAAAGTTCGATGCTTGTGTCATGAGCACGAGGCGGCTATGCAATGTCCGCAACAGACGTGGCCATCCGCCGTGCATAAGATACTATATTGACATTGGAGGGCGAAGGAGCCATCGATTCTTCCTCTGCCCAGGGCCACCACAAGCCTAGAGCTGCCCCTGAGTACTGCTGCAATACATTATTTCATCAAAGGTCGCACACAATCACTGCACTGTGAAACCTATGTTTAATAACGTGCTTTAACTCCTATCATCATGAAAATTATATCACGTATACATCTCAGTATTTTAGTTATTCAGAGAGCTGTAATATCACGAATGTAATGGATTCTGTGTCCAGTCAGAGGAAGAGAGCTGGTTTAAGAAGCAAGTAGTGATTCACACACATAGAGCACATAGAAGATCACATACACAACAAAGCATTTAACGTGCTACTTTAATTACGATGTGATTTGAGAAACTGGTTAATTAAACAATTTTAAGGTGACGTTTATGATGTTCTACTTTAATGACAAAATAAACTACGTGATTAAAGTGGAAATTTCGAGATTGAAGTTGACATTTCGTGCTTTTTCCCCACTGTGTGCCTTTTTTTCTCTGTACCCTAATAAGCTTTCATATGACACTCAGACAGTGGGCTACAACTCGCCTTTTCACGGTGACTTTGATATGTGACTTCTTTTTTATTTCCGGCACTGTGCGACTTTGTGACAGTGAGCTTTCAAGTTTCTCCAACACTCTATGTCACTCGATGAACTTCCTTTTGTTGATTATACCACGGTTTCATTAAACAAAAAGTATGTTTTTCCTTTGCCTCCACTTGGTATTCGCTGAAATTCTTATATTTTCCTCTGTGCTTTTCCCATTGTCTTTTCACAGAAGGCTGAGCTTAAGGGCGATTTATATTTATTTGCATATTCAAAGTGGCGTAATTCTGGGAGGAGTTGGGGCGTTACATAAAGCGCGTGCACGAGCGTTACTTTTCACGCTGGTCTTGATTTATGTAGCGGAAGAACGTGGAAGTTGGAGTACGCACATATTCCTGCATCTGGATTTTTCTGTGCGTAAGCACATTTCGGCTTTTGTGCTTACGCCATGTTATAGTGTGAATTCTACGCACGGTGTTATACATGAGGCCCCTGGTGTTCTGTGGAAGAGGGAGAAAAGGCATTAATTAGTGCAGTTCATCAACCCCTAACTCTGATTCTTGTTGTCCATTAAGCCCTTAGACTGCCTCCCATGCGCACTTGTGTGACACCAGTTACCGGTACCACTGAACGTTTTGCCTTGCTTGGAAACTGCAGAAATGTACCTGTCTTCTATTGGATTCTGCACAGTGGCAAATTTTGACTGCAGCACATGCTGTACGTGAAATTACTTTCAAAGCTGGGAGATATCAAGTTTACAGAAAAAAGATGATGTGTAAGCATGTAGAGGGACAGTTACTGTCAGAGACTGTTCATGCCCACTGGACCACACTGTTGCATGCAGTTTTGTCATATAAGTTTACAAAGTTTTCTAACTATACTGTGTATTTTACCTGAAATGCAAAATAAAGGAGGATGCATCCATACTTAATTTATTGCGAAGGAACTAATTTGCTGATCTGGCAGCAAATACAGTATGTAGAGCCCTTATTGAGTGCATAGACTTGTATAACTTCTGAACTTCAAAGCACAGTTAAAGAAGGCTCTTGGCTGAAACATATTTCTTTTTATTGTTCAGTGTTTCCATAGAAGTGTAAAAACATTGCATTATTCTTTTCTTACACAATAAATCCTCACAAACTGTATACGCCTTCCATCCATTCATTCATTTATTTTCATGCATCATCTCATCTCATCATCTCAGGCTGCATTTCCTGTTAAGGGTTGTGGCCATCTTCATACTTTTAATTGTAATTATATTTTGCCAGGGGCTGGAGTCCATGACTGCAACATTAGGTGCAAAGGAACATCCAGACATGATAGTTCATAAACTTAGTCAGTTATCTTCAGAAATAAACTACAAATTACAATTAATATATCTGCTGTTTGCTGATGAGATGTGTTGTTACATTAAGTGGCAAAAAATGCTTCAAAAGTACATAAACAAATTTTTGCATACATTTATTTTATCAAAAAATCAGGTTGCTCTCAGCAGCCGATTTAATTATTTTACAGCAAATTATGATATTTACATAATACTACCTAGTGTGCCTATTTTTGGATATCTCCAGGAATCTTGAGGCCAACAGCTGCAATTATTTTCAGTTATAGCACTGAACAGTAGCATAAAAATGATTTCCTAACAGGTAATACCATTAATGTTAAAATCTTGCATATTCACTTGATGCTGAGCATATTAATAGACTAGATCCTAATAAGCAATTTACATAAGGAATATGTGATATAAATCTGCACATTGTGCAAATCATTTTAGAAAAAAAATATTTTTATAATGTGTTCAAATGTATGTACCTTGCCATTAATATTACTAATTAATTCAAAAAATAAAAGTCTTGAATCTTTGTGCAATTATACCAGAGAATAGAAAGTAGTTCTATATAGGTGATGTGAATTGCAAGTTACACTGTTAATTTTATGAATTAATAAAACATACTATCTTAAGCAAAATGTGCAAATATTGATATTATGTATATTCACTGTCCTAATTTTCATAATTATACCTAAGAAGATCTTAGAGCATCATTACTCATTATGATAAAAACCAGATCTTTCTGAGTAAATTGATATATTTGCCACAGACATCTTAGCTACATAACAAACTAATTAATAATTAAAGCTGTATGTTATTTTGATGTGTTTGAACATTGCTAGTATATCTCAATTACCAGTTTCAAAATGTGTGTCAATGTTCTCCAAAAGTAATATAATAATAATTGTAGCTGCGTTTATCCAAAATTACCAAAGTTCTGTAGCTTTTAGTTTGCTTCATGGGATGATTCAGGCAATAGTGTGACGCATGTTACTAAATAATTCCACAGATCAAATATCTTAGCTTTAAACGTTTTAGTAAAATTTTAAAGCAAAACTGTTCACACAAAAATAGAGAAAAAAATTATATTAAAGGAAAGAAAAGTTCTTGTTTAAGATTTATATATCTTGTTTCATTTATCTGTTTGGTCAGAAAGGTGATTTAAGTGACTTTGAACATAGCATGTTTGTCAGTGTTAGATGGGCTGGTCTGAGTATTTCAGAAACTGCTGATCTAATCTGATTTTCACACACAATCATTTCTATGGTTTACAGAGAATGGTCAGAGAAGGGGAAAATATCCAGTGAGCAGCAGTTCTCTTGAGTGAAAATGCCTTGTTGAAGCCAGACAGGTTCGAGCTGATAGAAAGGCAACAGTTACTCAAGTAACCACTAATTACAACCAGAATATGCAGAAGAGAATCCCTGAATGCACAACATGTCTAATCTTGAAGCAGATGGGCTACAGCAGCAGGAGTCCACACCATGTGCCACTCCTGTCAGCTAAGAATAGGCAACTGAGGCTACAATTCACATGGGCTCACCCACATTGCACAATAGAAGATTGGAAGAACATTGCCTGGTCTGATGAGCCTTGATGTCTGCTACAACATTCAGATTGTAGGGTCAGAATTTGGCGTCATCAAAATGAAAGCATGGATCCATTCTGCCTTGTATCAGTGGTTCAGACTGGTGGTAGTGGTATAATGGTGTGGGGGCTATTTTCTTCACACACTTTGGGTTCCTTAATACCTATTGAGAATCGTTTAAATGCCACAGCCTACATGATTATTTTTGCTGATCGTGTCCAACCCTTTATGACCGTAGTTGTACCCATCCTCTGATGACTTCTTCCAGCAGGATAACATGCCATGTCACAAAGCTCAAATCATCTTAAACTGGTTTCTAGAATATGACGAAGACTTTGCTGTGCTCAAATGGCTTCCACAATCTACAGATCTTATTCCAATAGAGCACGTTTGAGATGTAGTGGAATGGAAGATTCACATCATGGATGTGCAGCCGACAAATGTACAGCAACTGCGTGATGCTATCATGTGAATATTGACCAACAAGGTTCACCTTGTTGAACCCGTGACATGAAGAATTATGGCTGTTCTGAAGGCAAAAGGGTGTCCAACCTGGTACTAGCAAGATGTACCTAATAAAGTGGCAAGTGAGCTTATAAATCTGGCTCTTGCTCCTGCCCACACACAGGTGTTAACCACCTGCTCCTGTTTGTTACCTACAGATTTAAAGGATTATCAACATGTTATCTTAGAATTATTAATATTGATAGGAACAACAGCTGCATTAGTTAAACTTGTTAAAAATATATTTCATGCACACTCTTAAAAATAAAGGTGCCAGAGTGGTTCTTCAGAGCAATGCCATGGGGGATGTATTTTTGGATCCCAAAAGACCCATTAACATGAAGGTTCCAGAAAGAACCATGTATTTATGTAAATCTGGTACATGCTCTTTACAGTAAATAACTATGAATAGATGCTAACAAATCTGTAAAATACCAGTAAGTTGTGCTTTTCAAAGGATTCTTGCTGCATACAGTAACACAGACTAAGATCAGCCTTTCTTAATCTGCTAGTGTCCTGTTAGGTAGAATCAACTTCATGTGCCAAGAACCCTTCCTAAAATGAAATGATGCTTTGTCAAGCAATGGTTCTATGAGGAACCACACAACCCAGTAAAGATCCATAAAGCAGCATTGAAGAAAATGTATTTTTAAGAGTGTATTCAAACTATTGGCAAATGCAGTTAATGCCGTGCAGTGTTGCTGAGAAGAAATTAAAAGTTTTATTGTAAGAAGTATTTGTTAATCTTAGCAAAAATAATGAAAGGTTCCATTTTTGTTGTGACCAAATGCAATCGAGAACACTGACATTACACAGTTTTATAAAGTTTGTCAATCTATACCAAAGCATTAAGTTTAGAAAAGCTATTTTAGCATCATGTAGATGTTTCTGTAATAATTACTCCTCTTGGATAACAGTGACTACCAGAAAAAGTCTGGTTGATGACCAAAAAAGTTGGGTGACCACTGGAAAGACAGTTGACAGCTTTTTAAGAACTGCAGAGGCTTGAAAAGCCACCACTCAAAAGTTAAATGTAAAGTACTATACATAGAGCACCACATTGTGTAGATTCTCAGTCCGGTGAGACAGAGGAGAAGCAGGGTCAGGAAGCACCCCACCAAAACTGCGCAGTTCCAAATACCCAATTCCTGTCAGACAGCAGAGTGGCAAGGATTTGATGTGAATGTAAATGTTGTGTTGGAAACGATGGCCAAAGGTGATTAGGAGAGGAGATGGCAATCAACGACAAAAGTGATCATGACTGCAGAAGTGGAAAGATTTGGTACCAAGGAAGAGAAGTGGGACAAGCAACCATATGTTAAAAACAGTAGAGCCATCAACATTCACAACATCTGGAAAGAACTTAAGGCGCTCAAGCAACAACATAAATTGGCTAATGATGAATGGGCATCATTGGAAGAATTGCAAGTGATACTGAGATACAGGCTCATAACTCTAAGAAAAGCAGAGTTGCTGGGTAAAAATAGAAGTGGAAAGCTGTTTTGTACAAAAAAAGCAGATGGACTATCATCTTCAAAGTATTCTCAGTGACTCATATAAAAAATTTTAACTGTGATACCCTCACAGTTCCCAGAGAACTATCAGAGGCTTTTGACCTTCAAGATCCACTCTTCAGAGGAGGTTCAGTAAGTTCTCAAGAAAGTTAGAGTTGGTTTAGTTCCTGGTCCTAGTGGCACCCCATATAACATCTATAAATGCTATCCCTGGCTTTTCCTGAGGCTGTGGAAAATCCTCAGGGTCATTTGTAAGGGAGACAAAGTGCCCAAGCAATAGAAATGTGCAAAAGGACTGTGGATATCAAAACAGGAGAACTCTAAGATTATCAGACAGATTAGGAAAATACCCTTGCTGAGTGATGAACCTCAACCCATGGAAGATTTTCCTTGCATCTAGTGGCAAAGTGACTAACAGATTTCCTTGTGATATCAACATCTACCAAGGTACTAGGCTGCCTGGAGCACACTGAAATTATTATGCAACTCCTGAGGGAGACCAGAGAGATAAGGGTGACTTGGTGATTCGATGGTAGGACTTGGCTAATACCAATGGATCAATCCACCACAATGTTGTTGAAGATGCTCTAAAGAGGCACCATGTTCCTGAAGGCATCAGAGGCCTCTTAATGGACTACTACAATGAGTTCCACCAGAAAGTCTCATCAGGGCCAATAGCATCCGATTGATGGAGGTTCTAGACTGACATCATTACAGGCTGCACCATTTGAGTCTTCCTTGTCAGTGCAGTGGTGAGTGTTTATGTATGTAAGGCACCTGTGTTATGTTCCATGTGTTTGTGGGTGGTCCACCCCAAGAGTTGGGACCGCCTGCCAATCACCACCAGGAACTCCAACCTATAAATCCAAAGGGTCTTCCACAGTTCTTGGTGGTTCATTTTGAATGCACTGAAGAGTGGTGAGTTCTTGTGTTTTTGTAAGTGTTATAGGATTTTGTTATCCTTTGGATTTTCAACCTTCATTCTGTTTTTTAATGATTGTTTGAATATGTGTATTGGAACTTTGCTTTGGATTGTCTTATTGCTTCAGACAATTTCTTTGCATTTTGTGGTTTATGGAGTTTCCTTTTGTGTATTTTTGTGAAAATAATGTTCTTATTTTTATAAAGACCCTGGGTTTGCCCTCATTGCTAAATCTAAATCTAAATTGCTAATCTATTTACTAAATCCACCCAACCCATCCAGTGGACATTTATGAAAGTGCTTTTGGAAATTTTTTAAACTCTTAGTGCTTGGGACTTCCGTTCCACAAGAGTTAAGATTGATTGGAGACTCTAAACTGTCCTGAAGATTGAGACGGTGTGTTGTTTTATGCCCTGCAATAGACTAATGTGTTATGAAAATTCTGCTGAAATAAAAACTTCATATTAAAATAATACTATTTTGAAATCCACCTAAAATAGGTATAAATGTGCAAAATAAAAGATCATCAGTATTTCAAAACATTTTAGTAGCTGTAAACAACACCATTTAGCTAAAACTGTCATTTAAAAACTGATGCATAAAGAATGATTATAAGGATTTTTAGCAGACTTCTTTATACTTGAGGATACTTTGATTTAGACAGTGGAGTTTGGATATCCATTGTTTTTTGCTGTTTTTTAACATGATCTTTGCCTTTCTGGTTGGAAGTTAATCTAGAAAATTGTATACAATCAACTTCATAAGAACTAGTCAGATGACACCAAATTATGAAGACTTAAAAAAAATGTTATGCTATCATTTAAAACTGTCTCTTGTTTTTTTCATACATATTTAATTAATATTTCTTTTAAAAACACATACGGCTGCTTCTAGAGTCCATTCATTTTCAGTTTAAGGTAATGAAAGAAGAAAAAAGTAGGGAAAGAGAGAAATATTGTACTATTAATACTTTAAACCATAATATGCAGTATTTAAAGTTGTACTGTTATTACTGAGTATGAGCATAACGAGCTAAAAACTGATTTTATTGGACAATGTCTAATTGGTTTATTAAAAGGTACTGCCATTTGGATCAATTTGCAAGAACATTTAGTTGAAAACATTAGTATTATTGATGTTGTATATCAAGAGTCGAGCATTCTCGTTTCAAGTAAAATAGCTTCGGTGTATTAGCATTGCTTATGATTTTGAACAGCACACTAGCGGTGTGCTCCAGTTATGATGGGAAAGTGTAAATAGCTGAAAAAGTGTTCAGACTTAAAAAACAAATTAAAATATTCACAAGCTAGGAAAATATTTTTCCTTTTAAGAGCTCCCCTAAAATTGGTGTCAGCTGTTATAGTGTAAATCAAGGCTTTCAAAGTAATGCAAAATACATGAATAACAGAACACCTGGAGGAAGAAACACATTAATAAGAATGCAGAAATGTAACAGAAAAGTGTGCTCAGACAGAAAACTCAATGGAAAAGGAAATAAAACACATTGAATTAAAATATAAATGAATGAAATGTTCTTGTGTGAGCTTGTTCATGATGTTCATAGCTTGTCAAGCAAAAAAGCTTAAGAGGAAGTTTCTGCAAAAAGAAAAATGATTGTTTTTCAGCTCCTTTAATTAGAGAGTAATACATACATATATATTTGCATAAATAGGTACTCCGACTCACTTAACCTAAATCAAGGTGGCAAGTGGCCAGAGTCTATCCCAGTATGATGAAATACAAGTTTAAATCCAAATTGAAATTTAGCGTTTTAAGATGGGCATTCTGAAAAATTCACAATTGCTTTTAACACTAGAATTACCAACACCTACGAAAAAACTTGTATATCTGGCCCACCCTAAATCCCTTCGCACCTCTCCGTCAGCGTCTTTTGTCTTGTAAATGTACCGATCAAGACAAGCAGCAAGCAGCCTACTATTCCATCCCCCCACTGCTGTAGAGCGGCCACAAAGTTCTCCTAGTTCCAGCCTTCATTATCTGGGAGTGAAGTGCTGGAGTTTTAGAATGAAAATAATACATCATTATTTGGAACACATACATTTCATGTGTGTTCCATTTCTACAATAATCTGTGTAAACACATCGTTAAAACAGAAACATTTTTCATATTTTAGTAATAAATGACAAAATGTAGACATAAATAAAAAAAAATCAAGTGACAATGAGATACGAATAAGGCAGATTCACCAGCATTTGTGTGTTAGCTTTTATCCATCCAGATCAGAGAATTTCCAGTTTGATTGTCTCAAAACACCACTCACATCTACAGTTATTCCCAGTTTCAAATAAAAAGTTACAGCATCAGATCCCTTGGGGTGGGTGGAGGGTAGTATGTTTCATTATCATGACTGAGAGAATAAAAGTGAAAAAAATGCAACGTTTACAAGTGCTATAAATTTACAGCGGCTGTTACAGACGCAAATCAAATGTATGTGTGTATTGTATAATAATAATAAGAGCAGCTCACTACTCAAAATGGCAAATATACAAGGCATATTTGAGTAGTCAGTCAGTATCAATTCAAGGACTCTTGATTACAATTCAGCAATTCTTACCGCTGCGCTACGGAAGCTGTTGTATCATCCTTGAAACTTTTGTGAAGGTGTTTATTTGATCTTTGGACTTCAGACTTTACGCATTATATAGTTTATGTCTACATTTTGTCATTTATTACTAAAACACGAAAAACGTTTCTATTTTAACAATGTGTTTACACAGATTATTGTAGGAACGGAAAACACATGAAATGTATGTGTTCCAAATAGTGATCTATTATTTCCATTCTAAAACTCCAGCACGTCACTCCCTGATAATCAAGGCAGGAACAGGGAGAACTTTGTGGCCATTCTGTGGTGGTGGGGGGATGGAATAGTAGGCTGCTTGCTGCTTGTCTTGATTGGCACATTTACAAGACAAAAGACACTGATGGAGAGGTGCGAAGGGATTTAAGGTGGGCCGGATTTACGAGTTTTTCATAGGCTTTGGTAATTCTACTGTTAAAAGGGCAGTTTTTAAATTTCAGAAATATGTAAAGTGCATTCAATCTAAGATATCACAGCTAAAAGTGAATTTTCCTGACAGAATTCCTTAAAGAATAAATATAGAAAATTTCAAAAAGATCTTTCGATTGGATGCTGAGGTGTTTCATAAAGACAGATAGACATGACGATCACAGTAGGTGTTTTTCACATTTTATGTGAATATCCCTATTAAAGAGATAATGATGTTGCAAAGAAAAAACAACAGTGCAATACATATAAGATAAATAATTCATTACTAAATGTGTAGTTTATTTAGATGGAATTCAGATTTAAAAAACATTAATTTAATGTAGGAAAATTTTGTAAAAACGCTATATCTGAAAGTACAATGAGAGTACAATGATACTTGAAATTAGACCTTTTGAGTGGGTCTTAACATCAGCAAAACTAACACACTAGTTTGAGATTTTTGCCACAGGAAAAAGCCTCTATATCCAATCACTATTAAGGGAGGGGTTGGAGGGTTCACTCCTACAAGTACGAGTGGGGGTCCACATTAATGACAGGTTGGAGTGGTCTTAGAACACAGAGGAAATATATATGAAAGGGCAGAGCAGGCTCTTCTTCCTTAGAAGACTGCATTCCTTTAATATAGGGAGTGACATCCTTCACATTTTCTACAACTCTGTGATGGCTGAGTGCGATTTCTTACGCTGTGGTGTGCTGAGCTAGTAACATCACTTCAAGAGAGGCCTTCTGCAGTAACAAGCTTATTAAAAGTTCAAACTCAGTTATAGGACACACTCTGGACCTCCTGGAGGTAGTAGGGAAGATGATAATTAAAACAAAACTAAGTGCCATTATGAACAACATTGCACATCCTTTCTCTGATACACTAACATTGAGGACTTTCAGCCAACAAATTATTTAGCAGAAATGTGTCAAGAAATGTTACGGGGGCTTCCTTATACTAACAGCAATATGCCTGCATAATGCCTCACTGTGACTGGGACAACCTAGTCAGAAGTTTTCTTTCTTTTTAAATTTTCTTTCTTTTTTGTCATTCTGGTGTGTGTTCAGACCGTGTGTGTGTGTGGGTGTATTTTATGTATGTATGTATTTATTTATCTACTGTATCTATGTATTTATTTATTAAAGAGCTTCTGTAAATGGCCAGATTTCCCCCTGGGGACAAATAAAGCTCATGAAACTCTGTTAGCAAACTTAAAGAACTGTAAGCATCATTAACAAGTTGACTTCCAAGATTTCATATACCATAAACCAAAAAACATGTACAGTAGTGACATTTCAAGTCCTCTTTATTAGATTCAGAATCAGTTGGGGTTCTGAGGTGCAAACCTGAAGCCAATTCTACAAAAAATATTAGACCATCATAGTGCTTATTCAAACACACACCTGTCAGTTGGCTGATTTAAAATTTCCAGTTAATCTGTTGAGTATTGCTTTGGTATGTGGAGAAATAGAAAAACTAGAGAAAAACATAGTGAGACATGGGGTGGATGTGTAAAGAATGTCCACATAAACAACTACATGTTATAACTTAGAAATTAACTTTTGACCAGTGCTACTTAGGGGATCTTTTCTGAGGTCGACATTTAGAAAGAATTGCATTTGTTTAAATGTCCTAATGATGCCGGATATTATATAGATATAAGCATGACAAATACACATGCATATCACAGTGGCAGTGGTATAATGAACAGCTAGCATATAGAAAGGAAACAAATGTTAAATCATACTCATAATTGCCCCTTATGGTAATGTTGTTTGTTTTCTATTACTTTTGCTTGTCCCGTCATTTTCTGACAGCCAGGTTATGCTTGTGTCAGATGAAAACTGTGTACAAACTAAGACTGTCAGGCAGTGATGTTCAAAAAAACATGGCTGAAACACAGAAAAGGCAGTCAGAAAAGCAAATACAATGCCTTTGTAAAAGTACTGTAAGAAGAGTTGAGGCCTGTGACAATTCAGTCATTTTAATGTTTAACAATGATCTTAGATACATAGTGTCAAAATGCAGTGCTTTCAAAGTAAAGAAAAAATGTCACATTGATAAGATCTTGTATTAGTGAAACATATATTTATGATGTGGCTATCCATTCTCTTTCAATATTGTGTAGAAAAAGCAGAAGGATATTTATAGCTGTTAACATTATGTCTGAACTGTGTGTGAAGTTTGCACCTTTTTCCCATGTCTGCATTGTTTTTTTTGTCCAGGTACCTTAGTTTTCCTTCTACCTCCCCAAACATGTGCAGATTATATTGCCTTATATACTCACGCTTAAGTTCTTCCACGGATAAGTCGGAGCTTGATTTTACTGTATAATTTCTAGTATTTTATAAAGTTGGTTGTATAAGTCGAATGCGGAAAACTCACGCTGTTGGTCCAAGAGATTAAGATACTGTATGCTAACGCCCACCTGAGAGAGTAACCACGGAGCATGGTGCCTTTTATTTCTATGTATTGTGCCTACATGACCACATGGTAATACCTGAACTATTCTGAAGCGACATTTGCACTGTTTAGTGTTTTTTGTATCTCACACCCTCATACACCTTTATCGTAAGAGCATCCCTTATCTACGATGGAGCATTTGATAAGAAGAAAATATGAAGCTGGTTTTAAATTTAAAGTCGCTGAAGTGGCGAAAGAAATTGGTAACTGCGTTGCTGCAACAAAGTTTGATGTGTCTGACAAACTGGTGCGAGATTGGAGGAAGCAAGAAGATGTAAAAAAGGAAAAAATTAAGTGTTGCATTTTTTAACGGGTGTATAAGACGGGATCTGATTTTATGATTGATTTTTCGGGTTTCAAGACACGACTTATACGCGAGTATGTACGGTGTGATGGACGGCCGGCAGCTCAACCTGGCCGACACACAGGACACTAGGTGGCGACTTCCGTGCAGGATAGCAGTGACCCAGATTCCCGCAAGGCACTATGGGAGCTGGAGTTCAGCTTCACAGCCCTGCTGGGTACCGTGGGTGCCACCAGGTGAGGCTGTAGGGAGAGACGGGGATTTCTGTTTTCCATATAGCCCGGAAGTACTCCCAAGTCATGGGGACGGAAGGACAGAAGCATTTCCAGGCTGAAGAAAATACAAGTCTCCATCTAACATGGAAGTGCAGATGAATCACATGGCTGGAAGGACAGAAGCATTTCCGGGTGAAGGACTATAAAAAGGACTGATGGAGAACCAGCAGGAGAGCCGGAGTTGGGAGGGAGTGTGACAGAGCTGCTGGGAGGAGAGAAGGAGAGAATTATTGTGTTACTTTATAGTGTATTTGGTGGATGTGGTGTTTTGGAGGCACTTTTAAAAAGAAAAGAATTAAAAATCTTCTTAGTGCTTTTATACTTGTGTCAAGAGCAGGAGTGGCCAACCCGCGGCTCCAGAGCCGCATGTGGCTCTTTGCCTGGTTTCATGCGGCTCTTACGTTCATATTGAAGTTTGTGTTTGTGTTTTTTTTTTAATGTTCGTGTTCGCTTCGCTTGAGTTCAATATGGTATTTTTGTCAAATGCGCATGTGCGTGAGATGAAAATACCGCAAAGTTTCCTAGTAGGGGCAAGATCATTTAAGTGAATAATTTGTGTCAAGTTCGCCCTCAAAATGGCAGGGAAAAAATGCACAGCAAAACGAAAATATGAAGATGAACACAGGACATTTTTAACAGAGTAGGAGAGTTTATATTTTTTTGTTGAACGTAATGGCAAGCCATTCTGCCTTATATTTCAGGCGTCATTAGCACATTTCAAAGCTTCAAATCTTCAGCGCCATTTCAGCTCACTCCATGCTAACATCGACCAGGAATTTCCAAAAGGGACTGAACTTCACAAGCATGAGTTGGTCACTTTGAAAACTCAGGCAGAAAAGCAGATACAGTGCAAAGTGTGTTTGCGTTTGTCAACAAACTGAAGCTGTTCACGCATTTTCCCACTCTTCTAAAAGCCAGCAGGCAAGTCACCAGCACCGCCCTGAATAAGCAAAGAGCCAATTATGCAACACTGGTTGAAAACCTGCACGAAGGCTTTGTGACCAGGTTCCGTGTTCTACAATTGAAAAGGCCACAGATTACGTTCCTCGTCGACCCATTTAATGCGGAGACTGACTGTTTGAAAGCCCCACGAGTCACAGATGAGGCTGCGGCTGAGTTGGAGATGATCGATCTTTGTGAGGAGGACCAACTGAGACCTGCTTTAAGGGAAATGACCATTGAGTTCTGGAAAAGTGTGCCAATAAAAAAATACCCCAATGTCAAACGGGCTGCGCTTAAGATACTGTCAATGTTTGGGTCAACATACAGTCTGTGATTTCTACCCTGAAACACGTGAAATCAAAGCATCGATCTGTTCTGACTGACACCCATGTGAAAGAATTGCTTCGAGTGGCAACAACGGAATACAAGCCAGATTTGAAGAGGATTGTTCAAGGCAAGGAATGTCAGAAGTCCCACTAAGCAACATGCATAGTAAAAGAAAAACGTTATTGTAAATTATTACATTTTTGTTTGTGGACTTGGTTGAACTGAGAGTTTGTGTGTGTGAGACAGTGCACACAATGTTCATTGTTGAAAATGACTGGCCTCTGGTTTTAGTACTGTAGGAGTCAATTTCTGTCATTATCGTGTTGGTGTGTGACATTTACAATAAATCTGGCTCAGCAGAGGTGTGTGTGTGTGTGAGGAAGTGATGGGTGATGTTCATATGTGCCCATGTGTATGATGTGGCTCTTTGCGGTAACACAGTAAAAAATGTGGCTGTTGGTCTCTGACTGGTTGGCCACCCCTGGTCAAGAGCATCTGTCTGTTGGGTTTCATGGGGCAACAGCGCCCTCTAATGTCCACAATGGTAATTGCCAATTCCAAATTGGACCAGGCTCATTGCCGAGGGCTAATAACTGTCTTGCACCCAGTGCTGCCTACCAATGGGCTCTGCTCTGTCCTTGGTCCTGAATTGGATTAACGGGTTTTGAGAATATATTCTCAATATATGCTGTTATATTCAGCAACAAAGTTATGCTTGAGAAAATACAATAAAATAAAAGGATGCTAAGAGACTACAAATTGAAAAAGTCATGGACACCAAGACAGTTCAAGGACTAAAGTCATGCACATGACTAACAGCACTAACCACAAAGACCATGAACACACCACTAACACATTCAAATAAATTATTAGATATAAAATGTGCTGACACCAAATTCAATTGAACTGTGTTTCAAACTGAATTAAGTGATTTTTAATTAATTGTTAAATTAAACACAATTCACCTCCTTTGAAGGTTTCACATTTTCCTGTTATAGAATATTGAATCACAGTGCATTTAGTTTGACTTGTTTTGACACTAATTAACAGAAAATGATTCTTTATTATCAACGTAAAAACAAATCTTTGCAAATTTATAAAAATTGCACCAAATTAATTAAAAAAAAAGATTAAATGAACAAAAAATTAACATGAGCCCGGGCAGCAGACCTGACTGTACCATAACAGGCAAATAATCAACATGTTAAAAATGTTTGCTTTAGTTTCAATGGCAAACTACGTTTTATATGCCAGAGAACATAGGTGGACAAAGATTAACTTTTGAAAGGCATTTTGAGAAGTTAGAAAATTACCATTTTTATTTTTATTATCTAACATGACACCATTTTGTTTTTTGAGGCCATCACCATTTTGTGATCTGTTTGCTAAAATGCAACCAGTAATTGATAGTCCCTGCAAATCACACCAAATTGCATCATCAATGTGACAGTTTAAAAGTCTCTTGGACACTATTACTGCTGAGGGATGTTGGATTAAAAGATAATAGTGAATGTTAAACAAGTTTCCTTTGTATCTTTGGTTATGACTTTGCTTTGTTAAGACTGCGAGTTTGGTTAGACACCAGTATATTTTCCATACAGTTATGATCTTTTCTTGTTCACTTTGTGGTCCTTTAATTCCTCTGAATTTAAGACCCACCTTTTCCCTCATTCGTTGGTTGTTATACCATAATGGAGTAAAAAGGGCAAAGAAAAAAAATGCCAGACATGATTTCTGGTACACACTGTTATGTTACAGGAAGGGTTTGCTATATTGTTTATGTTTATTTTCCTTTTTTGAATTTTCTTTGTTTATGTTAAATAATTATTTTCCATATGTTTCTTGTAAATATGCATTTTTAAATATTGTTCTGTTTACTACATTGGTTACCTGTATCATTTAGAATTGACTTTAAAATACTGCTAATTGCTTGCAAAGCCTTTAATAATTTCGCTCCATCCTATATTTCAGAATGCCTGTCACCTTACACTCCAAATTATAACCTTAGATCTTTAAATGAGTGTCTGCTTATAATTCCAAGAGCTAAACTTAAAAGAAGTGGTGAGGCGGCTTTCTGCTGTTATGCACCAAAAATCTGGAACAGCTTACCAATAGAAATTCGCCAGGCTAATACAGTGGAGCATTTTTGTAAAAAACTGCTAAAACACATTATTTTAATATGGCTTTCTTATAGCTTCATTTTAGTGTAACCCTGATATTCTGTATATGCATTTAATTATCATTATCATTCATGGTGGTGCCGAAAACCATACTAACCCCTACTTTCTCTGCTGTTCTTTTTCTGGTTTTCTGTGGTGGTGATCTGTGCCACCACCACCTGATCAAAGCACTGTGCAGTTCCTACATTGATGGATTGAAGGCCAGAGGTCTGACAAATTTTTTGAAGTTTATTAAAAACTTTATTTAAAATACTTATATAAAATTAATAAATTTGAAACCTGTACTTAAATTTAACTGTATTACAAACATAACAATGCAAAATCAATTATATTGTCAAAGTAAATATTTACACTTAGTTTGTCACACATGTGAGCATAGGAAGCTTCTTCAAGACACTGAGAAGGTAAGCAGTACCACCCAGTGACAAGAGGGGGTGCTGTTGCTCAAAATCTTTTTTTTCCATTCACAATTCCAAAGGACTGCAGGGAGACAACACATGACCACAGCCCCACCATATATATATATATATATATATATTGTGGAAGTTGACCCGGACACAGACAGGCAGACATGTTCATGTCACCCACAAACACGTTTATTTACAATATTTACAAATATATATGGTCACTAAGACCCACAGTCCACAAGTGCACAAACCCCAAAGTCACAGTCCTGGCCACAATGCCTTTCTTCGGGCCGCCTCCACTCTCCTCTCTTGCCTCATCCTCCTTCCACCTGACTCTAGCCTCGAATGAATGGAGACGGCCCCTTTTATATATGACCCGGATGAGCCCCAGGTGTTCCCGGCATTCCTTCTCTAGCCACGCCCCAGTGTGGCGTAAGTGCCGGCTGTCCTCCCGGCAGCTCTCCGGGCGCCGTCCTAATTCTTCCCCCCAGCCCTTCCTGGTGTGGCGGAAGTGCTGGGGTAACAGGTCCCCAAGGGTGATCCAGGGTGGGCGCAGACCCACATCCGGTCCCTCATGGCGTCCCGGCCGGGTCATGGCCCCTGGCATCCCTGACACTGCCCCACAGCCAGCGAAGACCACTCGGGGGAAAGAGCGACCCGTCCCGCGAGGGCAGCGCAGCCCCGAAGCGGGTCCTACTCCAGGATAGCCGGGGTCCGGCCCCGCTCTCCAAGCAGGGACAGGGGCGGAGACACGGCCTGAGCACCACCACTTGGTGCTCCCCTGTGCCTCGCACAGGTTGCGCTCCCCCCTCTTACCAGCACCCCGGGGCCTCCTCATTCGGCACCCCCTCCGAGGCCTCCGCGCCCCTTTGGTCGGAGTCACTCGCTCCCCAGCAGCCTCCTCCAGCCGTGGCGGCACCCACGCACCAGCAGAGAGATCCTTCCGCAGACGGTCCGACATCAGAGGGCAGGTCCCCAACAAAGGGGGTCCTACTGCTCGCCCGGGGTCAGTCCCTACAAAAGAGAACAACACAGGGGCAGAACCGCTGCCAAGGCACCCTTCCTGTGCCACACATGGGCAGCGTTCCCCCCTCCAATCGGCACCCCGGCACTTGCCTGTTCGGCACCCTCTCCGCGGCTTCCGTGTCCCTCTTAACGATGGAATCGCCGGCACCGCCTGCGCTCTCTCCGCCGGCCTCAGGGATTCCCTCTGCCCCCGCAGAGGGTGGACAGCACCCGGACGCGTGCACCCAGCACCGCGTCTCAACCTATCGGAGGAACCGGCACCCAGCCTGCCATTCCTCCTGTCACTCTGGGACGCCCCGACGGTTTGAGACTCCTTACTGCAAATTAAGAGCCTCTTTCCCGTCTGCGTCCCTACAGTGCGGCACGAGACCACGGCCGACTCGGGGCGGAGGGCGCTAGGACCCGGGGCACTCAGCAGCCCGTGTCCAGGCAGCGTCCTCATGGACTCCCCCCTCGCCGCACGCGCAGCCCGTTGCGCCGCACCTCCTATCGGAGGGCTGCTTACTTGAAGCTGATCCTTAACATCACAGCCATGTTCACCAAACCCTCCCTCATGCTGTATGGGGACGGCGAAACCTACCTTCCCCGCCGTGTCGCTCCAGCTGGAGAATCCAGCGCCGCGCCGTCGGATTGCCATCCGCAGGTCCTCTATGGACGCGACTGCCTTCCTCTCCAGTACCCGCATCTCTGCCCGGAGGGCACGTAGCACCTGTAATACACGCTGCTCCCCGGGCTGAAGGCACGCCTCCAGCTCCGACAGAGCAGCCGGCAAAGACAGGAAGTTAACCGACGCGGAGCCTACCTGTCTGTCAGCCTCCGACGCCGGCCACTTCCTGTGGGCCTTCTCCTCCGGCCCAATCGGGTCTCCCCCCTGCCCGTGATGGACATTCCTTGGTCCCGCCTCTCTGCAGTCATCGGTGGGCACACAAGACACACCGTCCAATCGCGTGCCTATCAGGGGGAGGGACTTCTGGTCCGCGGCCATCTTGCCTCCCCTTCTGCGGCGGCGACGTGGTTGCCGGCAGCCTTGCTGTTGTCAGCGCCTCTCGAGCTGCAGCGTCTCCTCCTCCGCAGCCCCCGCGGCTGCCGCCGTGCTGCCGGAGCCCCGCAGACCAGCATGCGCCTGCCACTGACGTGGGTCCGGGAAGTCCCTGCCTATAAAAGAAAATACACGCCCGGCCCCCACGGGCCGGCTGCCATTAGGCAGGGAACTCACCTCCCCGGACTCGTCAAACCGAGGACCCCTCCTCGGCGTGGCCTTTCTCGACGCCATGCCGTCCTGGGCGCCTCCAGCAACGGTGCGATCTTCGGAGCCCGCTGCACTTCTGGTAGGCATGCCGCCCGCCCGCATCAGGGAAATATGGCCTTCCTGCGGACCCCTGGTGGTCCGTGGGGTTCCTTTACCCCGCGGGGCTGTGTGCACGCAGCACCTGCGGCACGTGTGTGGGCGCACCTGCTGCGCGGGGCCATCCACAAAATATTTATAATTTGGGGGTCCCCGTCTTGAACCAGACGGATCTCCCCACGTTGGGCGCCATTGTGGAAATTGACCCAGACACATGTCACCCACAAACACGTTTATTTACAATATTTACAAATAAATATGGTCACTAAGACCCACAGTCACACAAGTGCACAAACCCCAAAGTCACAGTCCTGGCCACAATGCCTTTCTTCGGGCCGCCTCCACTCTCCTCTCCTGCCTCGTCCTCCTTCCACCCAACTATAGCCTCGAATGAATGGAGACGGCCCCTTTTATATATGACCCGGATGAGCCCCAGGTGTTCCCGGCATTCCTTCTCTAGCCACGCCCCAGCGTGGCGGAAGTGCCGGCTGTCCTCCCGGCAGCTCTCCGGGCGCCGTCCTAATTCTTCCCCTGTGTGCTGTGCGGGACTGTATGAGGAACATTGCTGTTAATAAGCCCGTGTGTTTTATAACAATACCGGTGTTTGCCTGATGGTGTTCGGGCTAGCTCTCACTATATATATATATATAGCTAACCCAAATGGAGTGGGAGTTCTTAGTCTGACCCTTGTGAGAGAAAAAGAGACAGAAAGACCGACACTTATCTTCAAATCTTCGACGCTTGTTTAATGTAATATACTCACCAACTAAATCAAACACCCCAGAAATATTACTATCATTGGATGCAGAAAAAGCATTCGACATGATTGAATGGAAATACCTTTTTACTACATTGGAGAAGTTTGGGTTTGGCCCGAACATTTGTGCATGGATTAAATTACTGTATACTAACCCAGAAGCTTCAGTTTGCATCAATAACATTTGCTCAGACTACTTTAAACTAGAACGTGGCACTAGACAAGGATGCCCCTTGTCACCGCTGCTGTTTGCGATTGCCATTGAACCACTGGCAATACATTATCGAAATACTGATCAGATAAAGGGGATTAGCAGAGAAGGACTGGAACAGAAAATCTCATTATATGCAGATGACATGGTACTGTATATTTCGGACCCAGAAAATTCTGTGTCTACAGTCTTAGCAGCACTCACAGAATTTCAAAAGATCTCTGGTCTCAGAATTAATCTGAATAAAAGTGTACTCTTTCCAGTGAACTCTCAAGCATATAATATTAGATTAGATACCCTACCTTTTATCATTGCAGAACAGTTTAAATACCTAGGGGTAAACATCACAAGTAAACATAAAGCTCTATATCAGCAAAATTTCGCCGTCTGCATGAAAAAAATTAAACAAGACTTGCATAGATGGTCAACCCTTCATCTCACACTAGCTATTAGAATTAACACTGTTAAGATGAATATTCTTCCTAAGCTCTTTTTTTATTTCAAAACATCCCAATATACATTAATAAATCATTCTTTAAGCAATTAGATTCAACAATAACCTCATTTATTTGGAATTCAAAACATCCACGCATCAAAAGAGCGACCCTACAAAGACAAAAGGCAGAAGGTGGCATGGCTCTACCTAACTCCCAGTTTTATTACTGGGCAGCAAATATACAGGCGATAAGAACCTGGACACAAATAGAAGAACATACACAGGCTTGGACCGCAATAGAAGTAAAATCCTGCAGTACTTCTTTATATTCCCTGCTCTGTGCTCCAATAAACACACGTTATCGGCAATATACTAATAACCGAATTGTGCTCCACTCACTTAGAATCTGGAACCAATGTAGAAAGCATTTTAAGACGGAGAAGCTTCTATCTGTGGCACCCCTGCAAGAGAACCACCTCTTTCAACCTTCACAAACATATGCAGTTCTTAATATCTGGAAAAAATTGGGAATTAACTTACTTAGAGATCTTTATATAGACAACGTCTTTGCATCCTATGAACAATTACATTCCAAATTTAACATTCCAGCTACACATTTCTTTCACTATCTTCAAATCAGAAACTTTGTTAAACAGAACCTTCCAGATTTTCCTCATCTTGCACCCTCATCCATGCTGGAAAAAATATTGCTCAATCTCAACGACTTAGACTCCATCTCTACAATATATAAAATCATTTTACAATCCCTCCCTTTCAAAGATCCAAGAGGACACTGGGAAAAAGATCTCTCAATTAATATATCAGAAAAGGAGTGGAAAGTAGCAATGCAGAGAATTCACTCGAGCTCCATATGCGCAAAGCATAGAATTATACAACTCAAAATTATATATCGAGCACATCTGTCTCGACTAAAACTCTCCAAAATGTTTCCAGGGCATGATCCAACCTGCGAACGTTGCAACCAAGTCCCAGCCTCACTAGGTTACATGTTCTGGGCCTGTACCAAATTAACATTATTCTGGACAAAATTTTTACTTACCTTTCAGACAGCCTTGGACTCACAATCCCTCCTAACCCATTAACAGCTGTGTTTGGTGTTCTTCCAGATGGGTTTAAAGCGGAGAAAGAAAAACAAATTGTGATTGCATTCACTACACTTTTGGCACGCAGACTTATTCTCATAAACTGGAAGAACCCAAACTCTCCTCTTTTAAGTCAGTGGGAAACCGATGTGTTATATTATTTGAAATTGGAAAAAATCAAATACTCAGTTAGAGGATCCATACAAACTTTTTTCAAAACATGGCTGGATCTAATCAGTAATATTTTAAAATAAGTTCATAAAGCACAGAGAATTTATTAATTTAGGTATGTTTACAAGCCTTAAAATTTAACGCGGCTTGGCTTGCTCTCTCTCTCAGGGGTGGGGATCGATCTGTTCTTAACTCAATTTTTCTTTTTGTAAAAACTTGATTGCTTTGTATGGATTGAAATAAAATAAATAAATAAATAAAAAAAAGAAGACGGGTTCCTTTCTACAGAAAATACGTTTGTTATTGTGAATGAAAGAGGCTGGCAACTCTGTTGTACTTTTTCTTTGATTTGATGCCACTTAAATGGGGTTACCAAGATGGTACTTGAACCCATGTCTGTCCATTTACCTGACACCTTTATCCAAGATGACTTACAACATTTGAGATTGAATTGGTTACCTTTCTTTTGTTTTTCCAACTGGAGCACAGGCAGTTGAAGTGATTTGCTTATAGTCACAAAGATTAAGTAGTGGGATTTGAACCCAGAATTTAGAAATTAGAAGACTAAACTCAAAGATCCGTGGCACATCTGCTTTTAGGTTACTTTTTAATAAAGACAATAGGTTAAACTTCAGTAAACAACTTGTGAAGTACTATGATTAGTCTGTCTTACAGTTTATTTGGATTTGTTGCTTGGCTTTTGAAATCTCAATAATGGTGTCTTCATGTCACTTTGGAATTCTCATAATCTATAATTTAATGAACTTTTTGAATGCATTTTGCAGGACAAATTTCAGCTGCTGTGGAACTAGCCATTGTTTGATTGAGTGCAAAGGCATTAAGATGTCAGCCAAATGGTTTAGGAACTGTTTACCAGTCACAGCAGAATGTGGTATGGTATTTAAAATCTATATATTTCAAAATTCAACCCAACTATTACACAGTAATTTTTCTTCCCAAACATCCAATTATGGAAACATAATAACAACAGCAATGTTTAGCAGATCAAAGTATATGCCTAATATATATATGTACTGTATAACTAGTTCTCAGACTGGTTATAGATTATAGAAATGAAAAATCTCCTACACTAGTGTGGCTGCTTGTGCTGTTCTGTTGCTGTGGTTGAAGGTAAATCATCAGTGGAACCAGATTGTCATTTTAACAGAGATCTCTCTCATTCCAGGATACGCAGGCCAAAAGCATTTAAACTATTTGCAAAGAAAATAATAATTATGGTCATGTGAATTTAAAATGAATGGTGTGTTTTAAATGGGTTATGCTTTTTTTCATCTCTTCATCTTATTTTCAGCAACTTTAAATTGCAAAACTCATCTTATGTACAGCTACAATTTCTGTCATCTACTGTATGAAATGTCAATGAATTGCTGAGCATTGCCATATATAGAAAGACTCATTGCAATCTAAAGCTGGACTAATGGAGTTCACCTAGACCACAACTAACTAATGTACTCAGGTATGGAGTATCTCGATGGGGTGGCTTCTCTGGCTATCCAACATATGTTAACAGCCATGTTCACTGTTAAAAAAAGAAAACTAAACCATAAATCTAAATATAGTTAACTTTTCGATGTCATAGTATTATTAATTATACCAGCCTGGTGCCCAGGTAATCCTATGTTTGCTTTGGTTATTTTGGCAAGTGTATTTGTTGTTTACAGTAAGCATATGAGTGCAGTCCTTATGCAGATGTATGGTAGCAAGGGGGGGTCTTAGATACTGTCACTGGAATGTATCTAAAGAAAGTATGGAAGCTTTTGAGATTAGACAAAATGCTGAGTCTGAAAGGATAAGTAGACTTGATTTTGGCACAACAATTTGGATGTAAATGAAAAAATAGTGGAGCTTTCCTTTATTTCTGTTTATGATATCTATCTATAATTTGTGATTGTCAAGGTGGCATTTGTATGAAAGAAATAGGAAGCTGCCACCTCACTGCAACTAACAATTACAGGTAAAATATTTCTCAGGGAATGAATGGTATAGGTCAGGTATAGTACTCTGAAAGAAGAGGAGAGAAACGAGATTGAGGAAGTATGGAACAGCTGGAATGACAAATCATAATATCCATGCCTTAGAAGGCGATGTGCTCCATATACTGTATGCAGTAGATGTACCAAAATGTGTAGAGACAAGAAGTATCCACTAAAAAGACAGACAGACAGCACTTCACCAGGGGCCTCATGCATAACGCCGTGCGTAGAATTCGCACTATAACATGACGTAAGCACAAAAGCCGAAATGTGCTTATGCACAGAAAAATCCAGATGCAAGAATCTGTGCGTACTCCAGCCTCCGCGTTCTTCCACTCCATAAATCCCGGTCAGTGTGAAAAGTAATGCTCGTGCACGCGCATGCTGTCCTGCCCAAACCCCTCCCAGAATTACGCCTCTTTGAATATGCAAATCAATATAAATAGCCCTTAAACTCAACCTTCTGTGAAAAGACAATGGGAAAAGCACAGGGAAAAATATAAGAATTTCAGCGAATACCAAATGGAGGCAAAGGAAAAACATACTATTTGATAATTTAAACAGTGGAATAAACAACAAAAGGAAGTTGATCGAGTGACATAGTGTATCGGAGAAACTCGAAAGCTCAAGTTCACAAAGTCACACAGTGCCAAAATAAAAAAGGAAGGCACATATTAAAGTCGCCATGAAAAGGCGAGTTGTAGCCCACCGTCTGAGCTTATTAGGGTACAGACAAAAAAAAAATAGGCACACAGTGGGAAAAAAGCACGAAATGTCAACTTTAATCTCGAAATTTCCACTTTAATCACGTAGTTTATTTTGTCATTAAAGTAGAACATCATAAACTTCATCTTAAATTCATTTAATTTACTAGTTTCTCAAATCCCATCGTAACTAAAGTAGCATGTTAAATGCTTTATTTTGTATTTGATCTTCAATGTGCTCTATGTGTGTGAATCACTACGTGCTTCCGTTTCTCCGACAGGACACAGAATCCATTACATTCGTGATATTACAGCTCTCTGAATAATTAAAATACTGAGATGTATACGTGCTATCATTTTCCTGATGATTGGAATGAAAGCATGTTATTAAACATGAGAACACGATGGCGCAGTGATTGTTCATGTCTCACACAAGATGCTGTTGCTCCATGCGTGACCTTCAATGAAATACTTTATTGTAGCAGTCCTGTCTCTTTCAAACGTACTAACCTCCAATTCCTGTCATTAATTTTCTTTCCCCAGATACCCAATCGCCACACAATCAGCTCTGTAATAGACGTTAAGCCATCTGTAAGCTTACAACGACGATTCTTCAAAACTTTTAAGGAACATTGAAACATCTTCATAGTATGTGTTTAATTATTCTATCCATCTATCCTTCCAGTGTCGCGCCAGCCTAAGCAAATATACAGCGCGCAAGGCAGGAACAATATGTGAACTTGCTAGCGTTGCGGCACTGTGTCCTCACATGTTTAATTATTAACAATACAGATTATTTAAACAAAGTTAAAGTTTTATCTGTATAATATAATCAACATATTTTGCTGCATTTCATTTTAAAAATGACATCGACATCATATGTAAATACGTGTTTTATAGTGGCACAGGTTGTGTAATATTATAACTGTAGTGCAAGTTTACAGTGGAGTAACTATACTTATAAGTACAAACAGTTCTACAAGGATCAATTGATTGAGTGTATTTATAGTTCTTGAGATGAAACTGTTTCTGAACCGCGACGTCCGTACAGGAAAGGCTTTGAAACGTTTTGCCGTGGCTTTGGCAGAATGTGCTTGATGCTGTATACCGATAATTCTCTTTCCGATCAGCTGCTGCTGTGATTCCCCACTCAGATACAGTGATATAAATACTCCGAGTGGTGCAATGAGAGTAATATGGAAAAATATGATCCGCTGTGGCAACCCTTAAAGGGAGCAGCTGAAAGAAGAAAAAGAAAAAGAAGAAGAAGAAGATCGTGCAGTGAGAGTAACAACGCTAAAGAAGTTATGGTATTTGGAATACAATGGCTATTCCCTGGACCATTATATTGTTACAGGTAATCTACAATCAGATGCATTACATTAATAAACAATATGCGGTTAGTTTCAGTGTATTTATAAAGTCGCGTCAGAAATGTGGTTCTAAGAAATAAAGGGTAATCACACAGGAACAGTAGCACTGCTTTGACGCTGGGTGCCGCCAGTCTGCAAAACTGAGTGGAGAACTTGCGTACGACAGGGTATGTGGTACCGTGGAAAACTGCGTGGCTTTACGCCAAGTGTAGGTTTTATACATCGCGATTTGAACGTGGAAACGTTCTTACGCAACATTTCTGTGCGTACGCACCGTTTATGCATGAGGCCCCAGGACACTAGTGTTCAGGCAACTCAGTAGACAATGGAGATACCCAATGTCCATTTAACAAGTACAGTGGGGTCATTGACAAACAGGGATCAGATAAATGACTTCTAAGACAACAGATGGCTGTTTTATGAGGTCATACAGCAGAGCAACTACCCTGAACATACTGCCGTCTTAAGGTAACTGAATGGTCACGTGTTTATGGATAACCAGGAGGGTACCCTTATCTGGAAATTGTATTGCAAAAGATCTGCCCTTATGCTTGTCCAGAAGCAGTTGAGAAATTGAGGTAAAAGCCAGTCTGAGCTGATAGGCTTAATGGGTCTGGAGCTGGGAGTTGACTTGGGGAAAGGGTTCAACTGCTGTTAGAAAGACAGTCCATATTACACAGATGGTGAGAAAAAAGACAGAATAGTGTTGGGAGGTAAATTTTGTGAGTTTTCTGTAATACTTTGTGGTAGTTAAGTAGGTGTACCTCCCTAACTGGTAGACGGGGTCAACAGCCAGCATTGTTAGTGTTATGAATGAATGTTTTGGCTTCTTGAGACACAGTTAATTTAGTTTTTGCATAATTTATCTCATGCTTCTGGTGGATTATGTTATTATAAAGTTAATGTCATCAATTGGGGTGCCGCTGTTTTGTGATGGTTTCTGATGGCCAAGGTCTTGTTGGGTGTAGTACCAACATCTGCAGTCAGTTATCTCATTGGGGCATCATGGTGCTTGACATCAGCACATGACCTCTGCTTAAGATGGCATCACTCATACATGAACATTCTCTCATTGGATCAAAATAAAGAAAAAACCTTTGATACTCTTCTCTCTCTCTGTCTCTAGGATAAGAGCCTACCAAGAAGATTTTACAGTTAGGCCTCATGCTTTGCTTTCTGGACTTTTTGTTTTACATTTTAGCTTAGTTGCCTTCTCTTTACTGATCACGAGTGTTTTTCCTTGCTCCTTAATTTTAGATTTTTGCCTATCCTTCACAGAGCTTTCATCTCCCAGTTCTTCTTGGTACTAAGTATCTGGACTCCCTCCTTTACTACAGTATAGGCTACAGGTTTTGTGGACTTTGATGTTTTGGTTTCACCCTATGTGTATCATACTTTTGGATATAGTTATTTAATAAGTTGTCACTTTTTTATAACTTGGCTCTTTTGGCATTATTCTGGAAGGAGGAATGCTTGAAAGCACCCCATTCTTGTGGCAGTGGTCTGACGATGATGGTGTTGTGAATTTAATGCTTTGTTTTTGTTTCTATTTTATTAGTCATATTAATTCCATTGGTGTCTGTATTATCGTGGGGTTAATGAACTCACAGAGTTCACACATCCACACACACAAACTTTATCCACTTAAGTACTGCTTTTGAGTTATGCCTGTACAACCTATCACTCCTCAGTACCCCACACAGGAAGTTGTTACCTTTAGCACGAACAATACACTGATGTCTCCAGATATAACTCAGACGTAAAGGGTGACATATCTTGGTCCCCAAGAATAACTTAGACACATGGAGGCCGATACATCTTTGGCAATGGTACTTATTCAATAATGATGCATTACTCCCACTGTGCTGTTCTCTGTTTGGAGTGTCTCTCCCAGCCCACTAACCTTGTAGGAAAGAAAGTGTCAACTCCCCTAACAATGTGCCCTGTATTTATTTATTTACTTCAGTCCAATGGCCAGTGCGGTTTTCTATGCTGTAGTGTGCTGGGCTGGAAAAATCAATTCAAGAGAGGCCTACCAAATCAACAAGCTAATGATAAGGGCAGGTTCAGATATGGGAAAACTCTGGACCCTGTGGAGATAGTAGCGAAGGAGGATTAAAGCAAAACTGAGTGCCATTATGACCAATGCTGTACATCCCCTCTCTGACACACCAACTCTGAGGACTATCAACCACGAAATTATTCAGCAGAAGTGTGCCAAGTAACACTCCTTTATATGAACAGCAATATGTCTACATAATGTCTCGCTATGACTGTGACAGCCAAGTCAGAACATTTCTTTCTTTTATTTTACTTGCTTTACAGTCATTCTGGTGTGTGTTCAGACCAAAATGTGTTTATTTATTTATATATTTATGTATATATATTTTTTAAAGAGCTTCTGTAAAAAGCCAAATTTCCACCTGGGAGCAAGTAAAATTCAATCTATCTATCTATCTATCTATCTATCTATCTATCTATCTATCTATCTA
The DNA here is from genome assembly GCA_026402145.1 of Polypterus bichir lapradei. Classification (NCBI taxonomy): domain Eukaryota; kingdom Metazoa; phylum Chordata; class Cladistia; order Polypteriformes; family Polypteridae; genus Polypterus; species Polypterus bichir. Next base: position 7,939,765 of record JANRMT010062792.1, on the reverse strand, counting down.
TCTATCTATCTATCTATCTATATAGATAGATAGATAGATTTTTGAATTTGATTAATTAATTAATTATAATAAAAGGTCTGCTGCTAACATCTTGGTGCCAGTACCAAAGGACAACTTAAGAGGTCATGTGGAGTCCATGCCTCGATGGGTCAGAGCTGTTTTGGTGGCATAAGGGGGACCTATGCAGTATTAGGGAGGTTGTATTAATTTGGTGGCTGATTGATGTACACATTCCTTCTTTGGATATGAGCATCATAACTTAAAATACATTTGTACTACTGTAATATTTAAGTTACACAGAAATATTAGGCTGTTTATGTTGTCTTATTTTCTGTGTCAGATATACAGTCAAAGAACTGTTTGCAAAAAGTAAAGGTATCTGTAACATCCACAGTGTTTTAATCATTTTGTTTTTTATCTGATGATGCCAGATTTCCACTCTTGGTCATTTCCAGCCATTCTAAGTTTGGCCAAGACCAGCAGCATTTCTGATATTTTTAATCCAATCAGAAAGTCATGGCTATGAATTGTGAAGTTACAGAGTTAAATATAGGAATGATTCTTAACACCATCAGTAATCCAAACATATGATGAATGCAACATTTGTAACACCTTAAGCATTGGAGAAATGAAATTAAAATTAAATTTTAAAAGTGATTTGTTAGTATCGTGTCCTCCCTTTTAGCAGTGCTTTGTTGCTGTCTTATTCCATGTGAAAAGAAATCAAAAATGGGGAATGAGCAATCACAACTTAAATTATCACGAAACCTGAAATAGTTCCAAGCACAATATTTGTATAGATGTAGGAGCTAACACAATATGAACACATCTGGCAGAGGTTTCTGAATGAAAACCATTTTTTTCTCAGAAGATGCCTATTGTTATTTTAGTGTTTGATATCCCTGATCTTGTGGGCCAACATTATATTAACATCTAGATCAAATTATGCCAGATTGTTATTATTCACATCTTTCACCAGTTCCTCTGTGTGCTCCTCAAATAGTCCATCCATTTGTCTCAGAAAACAGATGTAAACATTAGTCTGTTATTCTTTGAATTGAATACATTATATATGTCTTTATTACTGTGCAAACAGCATGGCAAGTTTACATCTCTCTTTCCTTGCATTTCAATATTAAATCCTCATCTGAATATACTCCTGAAGCAAAAAAAATGTAGAGATAGAAAATATGTCAAATCACATCCTCAAAATATTACAGAAAGATTCATCTTTTTATTTCAGTATTTCATTTTAATATTTTACATTATCTCTCAGTGTACTCATATCCTAATTTGTTTAATTGAAGACAGACCACCTTCAAAACTAAGCAAATTGAGATGTATAAGCAGGAGATATACAGTACCCATGCTATAATAAAGAGCACTCCCTACTAATGCCTCCTGCCCATAAAAATGTCACGAGTCCAAACTGTTTTAGACACACGGAGAAGGGGAAATGAATGAGGGAAAAGCAGGCCTCTTTCTGTCTCTACCAGTAAAATTACACACAATTCAGCTCCCAAGTCTAAATTCAATTAGCCTTTTATTTACCCTCAGGTGACTGCACTAATAATTAGCAACAGCACCAGAGACTGAGATGGAATTGGACACTCCACCCTTCCCCTGGGGCTCTAATCTTAATACCATTTAAAAGAGTCATTGTTATAAAATTAAAAGATAGAAAAAAAGAAAGAAGAAGACCACAGACAGGGTGTAGCTCCAGCAAAACCATGGCACTAAGGCTATATAAGTCTTGAATAGAAAGCAGCTGAATGGTAATATCCAGAGAGGACTGTCACCCTCTCTGGTGCTTTATGGTCCTAAGCTGAGGACAGCCAGTGATAACAGGAATTTTAGAAAGAAATCAGACAATGTGGTTTAATGTGCATCTTCCTAAGATTTTCTGTTTCCTTAATTTAGTAAAATAACATAGCCTGGATGTCTTCCATACAACACCTCCCTTATTCCGAAAGATACCAAGCAGCCTTGGGATATATCTATCTATAAGTTTTGATATAAAATGGGCTGTTGTTATTCATGGGAAATCTTTACTGGTCTGCGTACTGTATATAGAACACAATATAAATTTACATTTTCTTTCTGACTCAATGAAATCACAGTTCTAAATTTATGATCATACTGTATTGCAAAGAAAGCCCACAACAAAACAAAATTATATAGGAGATAAATTATTTTCAGATTTTTTTTAATGCCAGTGTTTTCCAGAAAGAGTTGAAAAGATCATTGGAGAAAGAGTCTGCACCATTCAGCAGATTCTCAATATGGATGAGACTGGCTTATTTTGGATGCATATGATATCTTGTTACATACTGTACATCTCCAGGGATAAAAGGCAAGCCAGAGGACACAAATCTTCCAAAGACAGATTTACATTTCTGATAGGTGGCAATCATGAGGGTAACTTAACGGTCAAACCACAGATGATATGCACTTCCAAGAATCCAAGGACACTGAAAGGAAAGTCTTCAAGTAAGCTGATGCTCAAACAGAAGGGCTTGGGTGAAGAAACATATTTTTTACTTCTTAAAAATTATTGTAAACAGATGAATGTGGAAAGTAAAGCCTTTTTCCTTGCTGGTAATGCTGATGATGCTCCTGGCCATCCAGCAACAGCTAGCAATAGCAATGCTCAAGTATTTTTTTTTTCTTTCTCCAAGCACACCATCTTTGCTACAGCCGATGGACCATGGATGCTCTGCTATGCTTGAGTCATATTACTGTATATGTATCTCAAATAGCTCATTGGAAGTTCAGGCCAGGTTGATGGGGTGACAGTTAAAGGGCTGTGCAAATAGCACACCATTAAAATGACCACTGAAAATGTTTCAGCTCTTTGCACAGCTGGCAATAAAAGTAAGCTTTGAAGAGGTGGATGCAGAATAGATGCTGGATTCTCACTGATGAAAAGCATGCTTAAAGAAGGAGGTAGAGCATCTGGAAGAAAGAAACATAGAAGAAGAACAAGGAAAGGTTTTTGTAAGAAAAGACTTGCATAAATTATTTGCTAGCATTTTTAGCAGCAATGATTTAGTTTATGAGCAAGATAGGAACTTGGTAAAAACTCATGAAGCTAGAATCCTAATGAGAGAACCTGTTGAGTACCACAAGCAGCTGTATGTAAGAAAAGCAGGTGAAGCTGAGCAGGCACTCATCTTATCATTCTTTTGTGCAGCTAATTTACCTCCTGCTTCTGCTCCTACCACATATGGGCTCTTCCCTTCAATTTTGGTTTCTTCTCATCATCCTCCCACTGCAATGGAAAAGTAAAAGATAGAAGATGTAAACCATCTCCAATGACATTTGAAGAATTCAATACCTCTTTCCTGTCATGTATTTTCCCATCACCCTCTTGTTCACCACTGTAAGAACCATTTAGCCCCCAGACAAATACTGTGCACATAAACAGTGATACTTTGCCATGAAAAGTCTGGTGGAGCAATGGTAGAATTTCCCTACATGTGTCCAGACTTCTCAAATGTATACATTGACTTATCTCACTAATAATATCTGATCCTCTTTTGGTAATGTCTAGAGAAACATGGAAGCTCTTGCACCTTTCATGTCACCAGAAATCAATCAGAAGGTGGCACCTGGTCTGTCTCAATTAGGATCAGATTATTGTGAATCCCTTTCATATTGTCAACTTCTGACAAAATACAACTCACAACCACCCACTATTCAGGAAAATATATTGACTGCGAACTGATTAAATTGAAATGGCAACACGTCAACTTTAGAACTGAAGAGCTTTAAGGTTAAAAGGTACAAGCACAATAGCATAGAACAGACCATACTGTATGACTCAAACTGCATACTGTGCATACAGTTGCAGCACTTACTACCTTCGGCCAGATGTCTGCTGGACAGTGTGAGGCTAGCAAACAGAAAAAATGATTTTCTACATACATACCCATTCTTTCTGCATCACAATTTCGCATTTCTGTGAAGCAGGGGCATCAGATTATAATTTTTTGTCCCGGAAGTAGCACCAGCAGGCTTCTTTGATCGATAATTTATTTTGGATCTCTAGAGTGGTGGGTGAAGATCAAGATGCAACATGGTATCTTGTGAATGATGCATTTCTGATGTAGCTCTACTTTCTTGGTTTTCAGATTACTGTTCGCTACAATGAATGGAGTAAATGGTAATGGACTATTTGTATCCCTTTTCTTTAACCTGGATAGACTCAACAGGGAAAAACTCAAACCAGAAATGCAAATGTGTGATTAAAAAACAACAGGCAGTGTTAATTTTAATATGGGTGATGACCTTCAAGCCCTATCACTAAACTCGAAGGTTCAGGTTGCAAATGGGCACAAACACACCCCCAGTTGGTCTAGCCCTTTCACCAGAAATGGTCTTGTAGCACCCACCATGAAAATAATTTCACATAATACAAGAAGCAACATTTTTCTTGATAAATTACTGCATTGAGCATACGACAGAAATTTGAAAATAAGCTGAAGGCAAAGTAAGGGTTGTTATAAACATTTTAATCTATACTAATAAACGGCAAAGCCCTCACTCACTGACTCACTGACTGACTGACTGACTGACTCATCACTAATTCTCCAACTTCCCGTGTAGGTAGAAGGCTGAAATTTGGCAGGCTTATTCCTTACAGCTTCCTTACAAAAGTTGGGCAGGTTTCATTT
>JANRMT010062792.1:7915484-7934689 GCA_026402145.1 Polypterus bichir lapradei | reverse complement strand
ATATATATATATATATATATATATATATATGACAGCAACACTCATCAGTCACAACAGTGACAAAACAATTACATTGACAATCATGTTACGTTATTTTCAAAATGTTTCCTTTTCTTTTTCATTGCTTCTTTAACACACTACTTCTCCGCTGCGAAGCGCAGGTATTTTGCTAGTAATAAGTTAAATTACTGAGGCAAGCTTATTGCTTATTTTGCGCAACATTTAGTGAGGCTGCACCTCACTGGCCCTTAATGCAGATGGACCACTCTACATAAGCACTGAGTATCATGTTATGTTTGTAAATGTAAAGGCATGCTGAGAAATAAAGCAAATACAAATGAGCTTCGTGGCAGCAGGTAAGCAGGCACATTACTGAGTCATTTCTGAAGGGAACATACCTCTTTGGAGTGTATTTTGATAAGTACTATTAACTATTGAAGTGATTGTGTTCATTTTAATATCATTTGGTGTAATTATATGAAAAATGGGTGACAGTTATAGGATTCAGGATGCATACATTTTTTCCAAATAAATTTAATGGTGATTACGATTTTGAATTAAGAGAGTTTGCTTTACAAGACTTTTTCAGGAATGCATTATGTTTGTACATTAAATAAAAGTACTATTAACTATTGAAGTGGATCTGTTCATTTCAATGGCATTTGGTGTAATTTTATGAAAAATGGGTGTCATTTATAGGATTCAGGAAGCATAGATTTTTTTCCAAATGAATTTAATAGTGATTGCAGTTTTGATTTAAGAGAGTTTGCTTTACAAGACTTTTCCAAGAATGCATTATGCTTGTACATTTAAAAAAAAAAACATGTACTAGCACATTGTTTACTGTCATTTTGAAAATATTTATATTTTACCTATCCCTACAGAGGTACCTTATTCAAGTCTTAATAAAAAATATTTCACTTATCATGACTCAGTTAAGCTTATCAAGATTTACATGCTGCTATTTTCTAGGAATTCAGTTAAAAGACATCTGAAAATTTTAACTGAGAAGATCAAATGGTGAAAAAGGGCAGAGGATAGCATATACTGTATAAGCTTATACATTTGCCCTTTTTTGTGAATGTTTAACTTTACCTTTTATATTATATTATATTATACTATATTTGCATTTAATAGTCATTTTGCCATATTTGTTTGGGACATCTTAATTTATATTATGTGCCACCAATGCAGATTCCTCATGTAAATCTTGAAGCTGTGGATTTTATAGGACTTCATAAGATTTTAAATTAAACAATTTTTGAAAATATGTATGTATATTTTTGAAAGCTCATTGTAATAGAAAGAATGCTCTTGAGACAACAGGTTGATAAAGATGAAGCAATGTGTAATGAAGACTGTAACTACAACTGGGAACTTGGGGAGAAATCTGATCCCAATAAAAGAACGTATAAGAGAATAACTGTAGACTTTGATAAAGAAAAAAGTCTAACAAAGTTTTAACTTTATTACTGGTATTTGTTAAAAATATAATTGTGTTAAAACTTTATGCATAAAAAATTCAAGATGATATAGTTATTGTCCTTTTAGCATTTTGTTAATTTTGGAGCTGAAAATTATTAAGCTTTTCTTTCTTTATAACAAATTTTGCTGCAAGTTTGAACACTTCAGAAAACTGATTTACTTTTAATATAATAAAATCATGCCAAATATTTGTGTAAATTAATTCAATTTAAACCATTTATGAGCAGTTTCAATAAAAAAAAGTGTTTTTACTTAAAAAAGTAAATACTAAATAAAAAAAAAGTAATCAAACTTATCTATAATACTGTATATTTTTATGTTCATGCCAAGCTCAAACAGCCTGCAGGTATATGGATGTGTCTGTTAGCCAATAAGACCTGAGTATTATGTAAATGATAACCACCCCCATGATGGCAGGGGCATTCGCTTTATTTCTCATTTTGAGACATGCAGTGTTGTTGTGCTTTGGGTTTTGATTACAGTTAAAAACAAAAACCTTTGTAGTTGTCCCTTCACTTGTAGCATGCTGAACTGTCACTCACTACCATTATAATATTTACTTAAAGCAGTGTCAGTTAAAAGAGCTTAAAATTGTACAGGCAAGCAGTTGCCATCTTAATTTTTTCAAGTTTTTCTAAAGACCTCCTTTTGTTTAGTGATTTGCTAGGATTTGGGTTTTTTTTATCATTATTGTCACTGCTTTCATTTTGCTAGTAATGCAAAGAAATTCTGTAAAGAAATTGTGTGTCTTATCTTCCTTGCTGTCATACACATGCACTTCAGAACTGTTCATCCTCCTGAAGTTAAGCATGTTCAGGCCCGGCCAGTACTTGGATGGGAGACTATCTAGGAAAAGCTTAGGCTGCTGCTGGAAGAAGTGCTGTTGAGGTCAGCAGGGGGCACCTGCCCTGCAGTCTGAATGTGTAGCCCAATGCTCTAGTGCAATGAAGGGGACACTGTGCTGTAAAAATGATGATGTCCTTCAAATAAGACTTAAAGCCAAGATCCTGACTCTCTGTGGTCTTTAAATATCTCTGGGCATCCTTCATAAACAGTAGGGTGTTTCCCAATGTCCAGGCTAAATTGCCTACCACGGCCTAGTCATTGTGGCCCCCTAATCATTCCCTGTCTCTAATTGGCTATCTCTCTCACTACTTCACCACCTAACAGCTAATGTGTCGTGAGTGTGCTGGCGCAAAAATGCTTGCCATAGCATCATCAAAGTGGATGCTACATATTTGTGTTGGTGGAAGTGGCTCACCACTCATTGAGTAGTGAGAGAAGCACTATATAAATGTAAAAAATTATTATTATGATTAGGCTACTGTTATCATTACATAAATTAATGCTTTAAATAAATGCTACAATAGTTATTATTATTAACAAATTTCTTCTTTAAATAATGTGACTGGTAAGGAGCAGAGGCAACGCTAATTAGACGTAAAAATACAAACAGGTAGTATGGTGTAGTGGTTAAGGCTTTGGACTTAAGGTAAAGTATATTAAGAAAACAGAGCAGGAAATCCATGAAACTGATGTAGCAGCTACTCCAGCAAGACTCTTGTATGTTGTGCAAGGTCCCTATATCTCTCATTTAAAAAAAGCTATATTTATGTGTGGGTGCAAGATTGCTGTAAAAAGGGCATTCCTAAAGATTCAAATAAGGCATACCTATAGATTGCAGTGTAATATTGTAATTGTGCTGTACTGTACATGTATTGCCCCTCTCTCTCCTTCTCTGTGTGTGTGCATATTTGTGGCTTTTTGTATTTGCAGTGGTCCTCCACCCCTAACCCCCATGAATCGCAAGGGCTGAGTGTATTTTCTGTTAATGTTATTTTTTTTTTTATCTTTTTTTGTATGAAATTATGTTTTCCAATGTTATTTGTGTTTTGCGGGATGGAGCCTATTGTGGGGTACAAAATCTGTAAATTTTGGTCTATATTTTCATTATATTTTGTTCAAGACAAAACAACAGATGAACTTAAATACAGGTCACTAGCATGGGCAGTTAATATCTAAGACAATCTATTTTCCTGAATTGTACCAATATCAGTACCATCTGTTTGAACTGAGCAGGAATTCAGGAGACGCCTCAAGCTGTATTGATGATTTTATCACCTGTGAAGGAAAAGGCACCAGGACTAAATTGGTTTACAGCTTGGGAATGGAAGACATCCTATGGTTCAAGCTGTACCTGATTACTTAATCTGTGACCAGAAGGAGATGCCATGGGATTGGAAATTACAGCTTGAGACAAGAGATTGTTAAAACATTAGAAACCTTATTGCTTGGAAATTCATTCTTCATATTGACAGTCAGCCAATCAGGCGCATGTAGCAATCACATCTTGTGAAACCCCCAGTAGAATTTTATAATAAATATGCCTCGTCTGAAGATTGACATCAGAAGAGAACAAAGCAACGTCAGAAGGCAATGTGCGGCCCTTTCCATCTGATCATCATAAAAGCATGTAATGAACAACTACGAGTGCTAGATCACAAGCCGCCTGTAAAATTCATCCTTGACATCTTTACTTTTTCGTAAGTTTTTCTAAAGACGACATGTATCCAGACTTTATTATCGACCTTATTTTGTATTATTCTTTGTTCTATTTGGTATTATTATTCATGTAATAAATACCATGCTGCTATTAACTTTCTATGCTTTGTCTTCATGTCTAGAGTGATTGAAGTAATAAGGTAGATTTCTTTGAGCACCTAGTACAGTTGGACGTTTGCCATACGCTCTGTGCTGCAAGGTTTATTAAGACTGAGGGTGTGAGCTCCACCCAATACTAGGGAACAGTACATAAAGTAAGACATTCTTGGTTGATAAATGGCCTATAGCCAAGGCTGTTGAACCTTTGTATGTTTAAATGTATTTCTAGAGAATGAAGTAATATTGATGTCTGAGATATATTTAAAATATTGTATGTTGTTCGTGCCGATAATAAGTAAGTCTCTGGAGGTGCCAGAAATGACAGGCTGTGTTATTCCTAAGGCACTTGTGTGGTTTAAAGTATTAAACGTTAACCAGCTGTTTGTGTGTCATTCATAGGGCACTGTTGAGTTTTTTCTGTGTATGCGTACATCTATGTATGCATGTGTTAATCTTAAGTTGCAACAGTAGTGAGTATACTTACCCCTAGGTAAAGGGTAAGTAGTGGGAAATATCATAAAAATACAGAGCTCCAAGAGGTGAGGCCCATATTACCTTACTGCTAAGGAACTGCTCCCAGCTTTTAAAGACAAGCTGATGTATGGATGTATTTGAACAAATCTGTATCCTCATATGTGAAAGTTCTGAAATATAGTGAGTGGTGAAATTTATTCTTTCCTTTTGCCTTGTAATTTGGACTGCTGTATTTGTATTTCTGAGCTAGCAGTGACAGATTGGCAATCAAGCTCTGTGAATGGGATTACTTGGTTCTGTTTTGTGTATTGTACTTGCCCCATTTTTGACACCCATTGCATGCCCAACCTACCAGGAAAGGGGTCCCTCTCTGAATTGCCTTTGCTAAGATTTCTTCCATTTTTTTCCCTAAAAGGGTTTTTTCTTGTCTTCTTAGGGAGTCATGGCTGGGGGACTGTCAAAAGTAGGGCCTGTTAAAGCTCATTGAGGTATTCCTTGAGTGATTTTGGGCTATACAAAAAAAAACTGTTGTTGTACTCATTTTGATAGTCTTGGTTATCTTTGGACACTGTAGATTGCCTTTCAGGCAAATCCTTTTGCATTGTGATATTTTTGAATATTACATTATCTTTTCTATTTCTGTCAATAAAACCTTCTTTTACAAACATTCTTTGTGTTGCTCTTTTTTACACTAGCCATGTCCTTGTGGAGCATTTTCAATATTTTTTGGTACATCGCCAATGTTTTTGCACTTTTGAAGCCAAACCCCTTTTTGACCCTGTGTACTCTTGAAACCAGCCAGTGGAGTAGGCTGCTTCAGAGTAAACTGTAATTGCATAGACTAGAGGGGATTCTCGCCTGCTTTATGGGTCAGTTTTGGTGGCCTCACACATTTTGCCCTTCTTTTTTGATGTGAAGCAGAACAACTGAATACTAAATGCTTACAATGAAGATGCCAGCAAGGTGATAATCACCTTTGGTTCACAAACTTCAATTTAAGATATCTCTCACCTTCTCTGGCATGGTCAAGATTGCCAGACCAAAGAGTTTTTGGATCCTGGGTGTGGTAGAGTGGGGAGAGCCACCACTGCAAAATATTCATCATATTACAGATGGATTGCTACCCAACACTATCAGAATGCATTGAAAAGAACATATATTATTGCAATATGCAAACTGACATTTTGACAGATTGAATTAGGTGTCTTATGTGAATCTTTCATGGTATCTTTCAAAAGTATTTGTTAATCTATTAATATACAGTATATTACATAACTGAATTCTGTTTGCTTGAGCAACCCTCCATGTGTGAATCAGGACTCCTAGGACTTCAACTCATGGTTATAGTTGGTGTGGAAAGCAAATGGTGACCACTTTTGCCAGGAGAGCCAATGGAAATCCTTGTCAGAGTACTTGACTAATTAGGGGTGTCAGTGACATTCAGGCACTTCTGTATCTAATGATTAATTGACTTGTGCACTTGAAACACTTCTGAAAATAAATGGTATTTCTAAACATCTGCACTGCAAAAGTCTGGCACTTTGTTAACATATGAATATCGACCATCCCCTCCCTAGTTTCTCAGGCTCCTGCGCTTTAATGAATCAAAATTTTCTCTCCTCTATTTAGCAATCATGGTTGTGATTCTGATTACAGTATCGCTTAATGCATTTGGCTATATGCTTATTAATGTTTTTGATCTGGACTCTTGAGTAAAGACAAGGGATAAGATGTCAAATAATCATTACTTTGTCATGAGCTAGTTCAGTTGTATGAAGTGACGAAGAGGACAAACCTGGAAGCCCCAAATGGAAAGTTAGGGTGTGCTGGAAATGATTAGGAGAGGCATGTGTTTTGGAAGTGTTCAAATCTCACTTCTGGAGCAGCTACTCTTGAGTCTCGAGAAAAGATAGAGACATAAGGAATCCTGTTCAAGAATTCAGAATCAGAGACTACAGCAAGGAGCTGTTGCCAGAATCTTGTATATATTGCTACGCTTGGGTCATAGATTTGCACAGAAACACAAGAGGTTGTGGAGACATGAACTTTATTCAAACACTGCAAACGAAAATTTGTCTCTTTTTCAAAAGTTTAAACGTGCTCCATGACATGATAGAGATAACAGTTCCATCGGGAGCAGAGAATGTCAGAGAGCGAAAGAGAGAGAGAAAGAAAAGCAAGCACTCAATTCCAAAGCTGACAGGCGCTGTACAAGGCTTTTAAGTAAGTGGAGTACTGTGCGAGAGGTTTATCACGCGTTATAGCGCAAATAAGAAGGGTAAGGAGCAATGTGAAGGTAGACTGTGTTTCAGCGGTTTTCCCAGGGGCGTGTGTGTCCTCTGAGGGTGCGATCAGCCCTCCTGCTTACAAAATATAAAATCCAACGTGTGTCTGTCTCTCTATATGTATGTCTGTCTGTCCGCTTTTCACGAGGGAACTACTTAACGGATTTAGATCAGGTTTTTTTCTATAATTTGCTTGAACAGTGCAGTTGATTTTGTGACTTCTCTTATCGCGCTAAGTATCATAGTTAGCTTGTGGTACTGATTTATTTGTGCAAATCTGAGAGAGCAGCTGCGGGCTGAGGAGAGGGGGGCAGGGTCCTCCTCACTCACGCGCCAGCCTCAGTTCAAGTCGGTCTACCTCTCGCAACGTGTTGGAGCGTACCTTGCCTCCACTTAGTTAGTGATACCTGTTTGTTCAACAGACATTATCATCTACAGATTGTTAAGGAGTAACATTTGACGTTTTTGAGAGAGAGATCAGAGCTACGTGTGTTTTAGGGGGTAGCTGTTGATTGTCAGAGATATCACAGCCACATGGCTTTTCTCCGCACACAGGGGGACATTCTCCCATCAGAGCTGAACACGATCAGATACTGTGCCAACGTTTGACATTCGAGTGTACCTACCTTCTGCTTGGCCAGAATTACATTTTTTTAAATTCTTTTATTGATTTTTAAAGTTTGTCCTATTTCACTACTACATGTGTGTGTGTGTGTGTGTGTGTGTGGGGGGGGGGGGGGGCAGTTAGTTATTTATATTTGGATAACAGTGGTGAATAAAAGTGTCAACCTGAAGAAAGAGAAGTTCCATGCAATGTTAGTAGTCCTCCAGATATGACTGAAAGGTACCACTAGGTCTAAAAAGGCAGTAGTTTGGTGAGATCATAGTTGATGATTTTGAATGCCCTTGTAGAGTTTCTTACAAACCGTTCAGGTCGGCAGAAAATTTCCAAGGCTATTCCTAGACAGAGTTGGGGAAACTGCTTCAACTGGGGATGTTTTTGAGAGATGGAAGGAGTACTTTGAGGAATTGCTTAACCTGGTGGATATACCGTCCTCAGTGGAGAAAGTACCAGGAAACATTAGGTGAGTTTAAATCTGTCTCGGTGTTGTAGCAGCAAAGCTAGCAATATTACAAACAGCAGGCCCATGAAAAACCAGAAAGTAAAATAATTTTATGATCTCAGAATGATTTGTTATGAAAAAGAAAATTACATGAATTCTGCATAGACAAAATATTCAAATGGCAAGAAAAAAAGAAAAAAAAATTGTAGAGAAAAGCCAGAGGAAAATTAAAACATCTGCCAAGTCATTACAAGTCATTGATTATTCATTATTTATGTCATTTTCTAACTCAATTAATCCTGATAAGGGTTATAGGTGTTGCTGGAGCCTATCCCAGCTAGCATAGGAAGCAAGGAAGGAACAAACCCTGGACAAAGTGCCAGTCCATCACACACATCAACACACCAAATACACACACCATGGCCAATTCAGTTTCACCAGTTCACCTAACCTGCATGTCTTTGGACAGTGGGAAAACACTGGAGCACCTGGAGGAATACCATACAGACATGGGGCAAACTCCATGCAGGAACGACCCAGAATATTAACCCTGGTCTCCTTACTGTGAGGCAGCAGCACTACCACTGCCCTGTTTCTGATTTATTTTTACCTTTGTCTGTTTGATTTTGCATTTTCTATTTGTCTTTAAATTTCTCAATTTGGTTTTGTTTTTTCTGCCTGATTTTTGCATTTTTGATTTTTTTTCTACTATTTTTGCAAGTACTTTTCATTTAGGTTTTATATTTTTTGGTTTGTTTTTGTATTTTCCGATTTTGATTTTGATTTTTGTAGTTTTTGAGCTTCTTAATTTCGTTTTGCGCACTGCATTTCAAGGCCCCCATACTGTGCATTTCAAAGTACAATCAAGCACATTCATGCATCTACATTATGCTGAGAGTAGTCAATGAGTCTGACTTCAGGTCTTCAGACTATGAGTAAAATTAGAATCCCTGGAGGAAACTCACTCAATTTTTATTTTGTTTTATTCGAAATTGTGGAGTACTATCACAGTGCAAGCACCTGCTCCTCATATTACACCCGTCTTCCAACAAAATCTTAAAAAGTCAATCAATATATGTTATATATCACCTTTCAAGTAGCACATTATCTCTGTCTTCTTTGTAAAACACATAACAAAATAATAGGTAGGAAGATAACAAGTGCAGTGTTTTGAAAGTTGATACCTTAAAGCTAATATATGATAGTACTCTAGAGCATTTAACTTTACTTGAAAAATTAAAGACAACAATATTTTATAACTATTTGGAATATCACTATATAAGCTTAGCTCATGAAGGAGAAATCTGGTTGCTGTGATGTAGGACCATGCACAAAATATCATCTATTAATAATACAGTTGTCAACAAGCCCCAGACACAGACAGGCAGACATGTTGTAGATCCACCATCACACGTTTATTTACAATATATACAAGGTTCAAAAGTGCACACAAACCCCCACAAGTCCCCAAAAGTCCAGGCCTCTCTCACTCTCTGCCTTTTTTCGGGCCGCCTCCACTCTCGCTTCTCTTGCTTTGTCCTCTCCTCACCCAACTCCAGCCTTGAATGCAGGGAGGCAGCCCCTTTTATCCACACCCGGATGTGCTCCAGGTGCTCCCCGGCAATCACCCGCTGACACTTCCCAGTGTGGCGGAAGTGCCGGCTGTACTCCCGGAAGCACTCCGGGTGTCCCTGCTTCTCTTCCCTCCAGCACTTCCTGGTGTGGCAGAAGTGTTGAGGTCCAGGGCTCCCAAGGCTTTGGGGCGCCCCCTGGCGGTGACCATGGGCCCCTACAGGGTTGCGCTTTCAAGCCCTCTACCCGTGGCCCCCAACACAACCAGGGCAGTCGCCCCCTTGTGGTCTGGAGGAGGCGCAAACCCTCCTCCGGTCCTCCTGGGCATCCCGGCTGGGTACCACCCCCAACCGTCCGCCACACAGTATATGGACATTAATGTGCAAATATAAAGAGAAAAAAAATCTTTAGGATTTAGATATAATAAAACAGTATTCAAATTCAAGGATGCAGTACATTTAGTGCAGAAAAATGAAAATCTAATTGTACTGTCCAATATATGTTTTACTCCAGTTGCAGTACGTTTCCTCAGGCAATAAATTAATGAACCTTCACACTTGCAGTTCTCCATACTGGCAATGACCTTTAACAAATTGCTGGCTTAAATGCAAAATGTCTTCAGCTGAGGAGGTTAAGTGAATTTCTTATTTTCAATTTTAAATGCAAAGCCAAAATAATTACAACCTTTTCTTTTCAAAATAGTGCACATTTGTTTTTTTATTTTATTCTGCCCTTTTTAATAAACCATAAAACACAACATACGTTTCCCATATATGCAGCAGAAGGTTTGAGTCCAGGGACGTTAGATGCTTTGTTCTAGGTGGCACAATGAGCAAAATTAATTTTAATGTTTCTTTCAGGATCTCTCTTTTTTAATTAGATAACATACAAATCCTACTCCAAGTATAGCCTTGAGTATAAAAAGATTACCAGAAAAATGTGTTAGATAAGCTTCTTTATCATGAAATTTGAATAATAATTTATCAACTATTAAAAATAATTCAAAAGACTAAATATTATGTTTTTTTTAAACCAAGTTAATTAAGTTCTTTTTGGTTTTCTGTCATACTAGAGAGTTGAGGGCTGACAGCACGTTGAAGACAATGTGTGTTTTTCTCTATTATAGCTTAACATTAGGTGCTTTTTATAATTGATGGCTTTGAGCCTTACTTAACTTGGCCTGTGAAATTCAATCTTTTCACATTCAACCAATTTAAAGAAGTATTTTCAGGTAATTCTGAGACCTTGAGACTGCCTGCTTCCTAAATTGTTTAGAGTGAATTGCAAGTAATATGCACACAGGATTCTCTGTACTACTTTGATTTTTACAAGTTTCTCGGCAACAGGTTGGCATCAATGCACACTATTAAAAAACCTACAAGATATATGTCACCTAGATGTCATAAATCTTGTTGTTTTGAACATATTGTCTTATTCATTTTAAAGAAAAATTGACAATTTCTTGTCAACGTTCTTCTGAGTGAATACTCTACATACTCAACATGGTGGGGTAGATAGGAGAGACTAAGTTTACAGAAGTCCTGAGAGAGCAAGAAGAGAACAAGAGAGAAAGAGAATAAATACAAGCTGAGCAGGAATAAGTTGTTCACAAGAAAGTCAGACAGAGAAATCCATGTTTATTGTTTTAGTGGCATTCCCCATGGCCCTAACACTGGGCAATTTTATTTAAGAATGGGAAAGTCAAGGAGAAGTCTGACTTTTATAAATAAATAAATTCTGCCTGAATGATAAAAGGCTAAAACTGAAAATTGTGTGTGGTGTTACAATTTCTTATCTTGAAGCTTCTTAGAATGTTTAAAACTCTTCCTTTTTCATAGTTTCTTAGACTCTTCTACCTTTTCAGTGTTGAAGTTGACTTCTGTAATGAAGAGGGAGGGGTTTCTTCTTTGATACAGTATACCCTTCTCAGGTTGTTGACAGGATCCTCAGTCAAGCCAGAGTTTGACCTCTTAACATCCATTCAAAGAGGAGCCTCAATAATGATGCCTGCAACTAGCTGGTCCTCCCATTCTACCCTTAACAGTCTATCTCTCCCACAAATGAAACAAATTGTTCTCATTTTTGCAGACTGATCCTTCCACAGGGGCCTTTTTTCCCTAACCTTTCCAATCTTCTTATCCACTGCTCACTTCACAGAGGAGAGACACATTACTTACAAATATGTCACCAGCAATACACGTGTATCTTGTCCCTTTGGTACATTAATATTAAGCAATATGCCTCGTGCCATTCTAAAAATCTTATTTACTTCATTTTTAGTAGGAAGTGTTCAGCAATCTACAGAGGTGAAACAGAGAGACAGACTGCAGATCATTTCACACAGCAAATTCGAGCCATTAAGATTAAAGACCTTACAAAGCCTATGCTAGGACGCTGTCTTAAATCTTTCAGGGTGGATGTTGACTTTTGTTGACACAAGGGGTTGAAGGCAGATGTCGACTAAAGTCAACATCCAGGACAAAGGGTGATAAAAGCTGTAAACATTGATAAAACTCACCCTTACATTACAGGTAGACCCTCTTTGCTAAGAGACTCATTGACTTGACATTGAATTCCTGAGTGTGTGTCTGTAGTGTTGAGTAAATAACATTTAGAATAGCGCTGGCATTAGGCGAGAGAGTGAAGCGAAAACTCTGTGCATAGTATTAATTTATTTTTTGCGTATTATTGCTGAATCAAACTCCGACTTATCAAGATCTGATTTTGATGCAAAGATCTGGACATTGAAAACGAAAGACATGTTCCTGCATCAGCTGATCACTTCCCAGCTGATTGGTTCCCAGCTAATCAAAGTGTTAAAAAGATGCTTGTGTAACTGATGGACCTATGGCAACGTTCACATGGGTGGACTACACAGATATAGATAAATCGGAGGCAAGCTGGTTACTGGACTACATCAAATGATACAGCATGCTAGTGGACACTACAGATTACCAGCCACTCGACTACTTCAATCTGTTTTTTTCCAGAAAGTGCCTTATGCTTATGAGTGATGATGGGTTAAACAGGTATGTAATAAGTATGTGAATGTACATACTGTAGCGTGGAACATAAAACAGAGTGGCATTTGTCATAAATAAGTATTTTATGTTGATTTATTTGTAAAACCATTGCTTTGTGTGTTTTTTTAGAAAACAGAGTTTTTTAGGAAAATATTCAGTGCTGGGACAAAATGGAAAAAAATAATTAGCCCTAAAAGAGTTAAATTTACCCACACTGCTCTCTCTGTTTAAGTTCCTTCAAAGGGCTTCGAAGACACTTTTCAAAGAAAAACAGAAGAAGCTAAATTCATTCTTAGCCTGGAATCATAGATTTCTCCAGGTCTTTAAAGAATGACTGACATTTTAACCTCTTCATTCATCTTCCCTTATGGACGCATATTCTCACCTACTCTCAACCTTTACTCCTTTCATCTGCCCTGGATTTGTTCCTTTCTTCCCTTCTATTCATGTTACCTGCTCTTTCTTCTTCAGTTACACACCTATTGAAAGCTATGCATTGAAGTGCTGTGACTTTCTTTTTCAGCGAGGAAGTATCTTTGAACCTCTTTTTCCTTTACAGTTGCATGCTGTAATTAATTTGCCTGTTACAACAATTTTGTAAATGTTGCGTTATGTTACATTCTGGGTTAAAATCAGTTTTGTGATTTATTTTACCTTATCTTTTGAAATGCACTATAAAATACACTAAATATAAATGTAAATGAATAAAAGTGACAACCTTTTCGGTTCCTCTCTTTCCCTCTTTCCACCCCATACTGTTAGGATAGGCTTTGTTCTCCTGCAATGTTAAATTGGATTAAACAGGTCAGAAAACAGAAGGAACGATTCATTGATTTTAATTTATTCTGAAGTGTATTGTAAGAAGTGACCGAGCGTGCTGACAACTAAGGCAAGCCAAGGAAGGCTGGGGTTCCACCCAGGTAACCCTGTTTAAATGCAAACTGAAAAGATATCTGAAAACGGCTGAAATAAAAAATCATAAGACATCTAAATTACAGGTTTGCAGCTGGGGCTCTGTGCTCTGGATTTGACAGTGTGGCATCTGATGCCACCTTCTAGGAATGAGCCATGTTTATACTTTGGGGACCGGAGGAGGCAGAATTTCTTGGGTGGTGTGTGGGGTCAGTCATCACTCTAGGGTGCTTTCTCTTAGCAGTGGAGGAGAAAGGGGAAGATAAGGTTAGCATCAGTGCCCTCTCTCATTCTGGGGTGGTATTGCTTGCCTTGACAGAGCCAGGAAGGTGGTTCCCAGATGTGCAAATACAAGGCAGTATGTAAATGTATGAATGTTAGGCATAATTGCAAAGATTTATTAATATTTTACTTGATATTGTCATATCATTGCTAGAATTTGTTCACTTGAATGTTACCTTACAAATTATATTTTTCTCCTTTTTATGTAACAAAACATAATTACTCCAACTAGAGTTCCAGGTTACAATAATTTTTTTAACAAAATACCTTCAAAAAGTTTTTCTTCTTCCACAGCAAACAAAGTTCTTCTCTTTTCTTATTTCTTCCTCCAGTTCTCTCTTTGTCCTCCTCTCAAATCTTCAACATCCTGAGCTGCGTGGAGTGCTACCTTTTTAACATACTTCAGGAATACTTCTGATGCCCATACACTGCCTCCAGGAAGCAGTCCTGGGTCAGGTGAAACCATAACAAGACATGGGTTCATCTTCCAACAACTCACCTAGCGGCACATGCAGAATCCAACAGAGCAGTCCAACAGAACTACATCTTCCAAGCTCCCTGTTGGTTTCCAAATGGGGGCTTGCCAGAAGGGATGCTGCACTACAGTGTATTGGGAGAAGGGATTGACTTGAGCACAGGAGGCAGCCTCCCAGTGTTCTTCACTTGCCCTGGCCTTGAAATCGGGAAAGGGAACACTAATCTTCCTGACCAGGATGCCCCAGACAATATCCATAAATGTAGGGCAGACAACCTGGAGTCTGGTGAAGATGTAATCAAAAAATGAACTAGAGCCAGTACATACTATAAATAGGTAAAAGCACAAAGAACTTCACAAAAAAACACAGGAAACAGAATAACAAAAACAAATACATACTGTTATACATAAAGGAAACTAAACGAACAAGAACTCTAAATAAAATAAAATAATACCAGACTTAAAAAAACAAACAAGTTTAAACTAAAAGTACTATGATTACTGGGGTCTGAGTCTGGGGTTCACCCTGTGTGGAGTTTGCACGTTTTCCAGTGTCTGCATGGGGTTCCTTCCACAATCCAAAGACATGCAGGATAGGTGAATTGGCAACATTACATTGGCCCTGGTGTGTGTGTTTGCCCTTGTGTTCCTGCTTCATGGCCTGTGCTAGCTGGGAACAGAATGTGGATCAAGTGGGTTAGAAAATGGCATGAAATGACATTTTAATAACTATGTGACTAAGTTCTTGTTTCAAAAAATTTTTATATTAAAATTAATGGTTTCAATGTCTATTTTGCAGAGCTAAGTGTTGGCGGGAAAAATATGTGACTTGAAGGGCTGCATGGCCATTAGGCAAAGTAAAAAAAATGATTGGATTGGTTTATTTAGGTAATTTCTAAGTTAAGCTTCAGCTTCCTTAGGCTCCACTATACTAAGTGCACTGCCAAATTCACGGTACAAATGTGTCTACAGTGTGAATGTGTAACAGTAATATGATGGTCTAAGAGGTCAAAACTTCATTACTTGACAGGTCACTAACTGGACCAGTTAGGGTCAGTTGAAACTGACAATAATTGCTTATAACTGATGATTACAATGTGTATGTCATTGGAATTCCAAACTATTTCTATCCATTGATTAATTTAAAATGTCTTTCAGGTGTTGAGATTCCTAACATGGAGAATATATTTGACACCCAGGCCAACAACGAAATATCAAGCTTATTGCTGTATGTTGGCACTAATGATGTCTGTTTACAGCAATCTAAGGCGTTAAACAGAACCTTCATGTTTATGCGCACAAAGCTAAAATAAAATGTCAAACCTAATTGTGTTTTGTCCCTTACCAGTACTATATAGATGGAGCATCATCTATAGCAGATTGATTTCCCTTCAGTGCTGGTATGCAAGCAAAGCACAGCCTTTGTAAATAATTAGAATGGCATTTGTGAAAGACCAAAATTTTTAGTTTTAAGATAGATGGTCTTTATCCTAACTGGATGAAGGATATCTTATTTTTTATCCCCAAATATAACTGCCAAATTTCCTTGCTGACTAAAAGAACCAAAATCCACTGATTAGCTAAACAAAAATTATGTGGTGAATCTAAACCAGGGGTTCTGCAGTGTCGGTACTAGAGGGCTGCAGAGGCTGCAGGTTTTTGTTTCAATCCAGTTTCTCAATGAGAAGTCAATTATTGCTGTCAAAGCACTAATTGGTGAAGTGATATTTTAATCCTTCATTTTAGTGGTCTTGCTTATTAAGGTTCCCCACCCTTAATTGCTTATTTCAGCCTTATACAGCAGCATTCACTGTTTTTAATGACTCCTTATTAGCAATAAGATGCAAACGACAAAGAAGCCCACAGTTCTCCATCTAACTTGTTTCCATTTACACCTCTGTGGATCCTTCCTGCACCATTTGGTTTAATAAAACACTTAAGAGAAAAATGTGACAGACTGAAAATTATTTGTTTTAGGCTTCAAATCATTTAGATGATATCCTTAAAAAAGGAAAAAAAATCTATGATATAAGAAGTTAACATTGCAGACTAACAAGCCATAAAATTAAATAAGGTCTGAGACTGGCAAGGATTGGTTTCTAGTTAAGCAATTGGCTTGGAACAAAAACCTGTAGTCACTGTGGCCCTTTCAGGACCTACATTGCCTACACCTTATCTAAACCTTTCACATCCTTTACCCAGTTTGCTTCATTTTGGCAAGTTTTGGATGTTTCTTTTAATTGTTCTGTTATTCTACTCTATTATTATTATACTTATTCTATTCATTTTATCACTATTCTGGCATGTCCATTTTGTGTGCTGTTTTTGTGTGGTCACCACAGTTTTGTGACTTTCTTTGCATGGCTGTGGCCATGTTGTTTACAGTTTCTATGTCTGACAAGATTTTGTGACACACCTGTCATCATACTCTGCATATTTTAGATGGAAGTGTGTATGGTCTGCATTTCAAATAAAAGAAAATAAATATTTTTAGTGCAAGTTAGTGGCAAAAATAACAAGTTAGCCTTGGAACTTTGCAGTGTTTATTTTTGGCTCTGATACTTGTTTTACATTTTGATATGGATGCATGGTTTTGATAGAGCTTTTGTCTGATAGCTTTAGATTTACATTTTGGTTGCGATTCTACCTTAAGCCTTAAAATTCTCTTCTGCTCCAAAAACCTACCATGAAGCATCTCATGCTGTTTGCTAAATGTTTTTTCATTGGAAAATGCAGATGTTTTGGTTAATAGCATTATACAAAGTACAATCTGATCTTTAATTCAGTACTTAGCACTAGAATTACCAAAGCCTACAAAAAAACTCCTAATCCTGGCCCACCATAAATTCCTTCTCACCTCTTCATCAGCGTCTTTTATGTTGTAAATGTGTCGATCAACACAAGCAGCAAAGCAGCCTGCTATCCCATCCCCCCACCCACTGTTGCAGCTCAATTCGCAAATAATGTTCTCAGTGTTTATCTTGGAGTGAACTGCCTGGAATTGTATAGGTTAAACAATATATCATCATTTGGAATACATACATTTCACGTGTGTTCCATGTCTACAACAATCTATGTAAACACATCGTTAATACAGAAACATTTTTCATGTTTTAGTAATAATTGACAAAATGTAGACATGACGTGTATAATGTGTGAAGCCTGAAGTCCAAACACGGAACACACATGAAATGTATATATTCCAAATGACGAAATATTATTTACCCTCTACAGCTCCAGTACTTCACTCCAAGATAAACACTGAGCACTGAGATCCTTCTTTGCAACTTGAGATGCAGAGGTGGGTGAGGAGATAGGATAGCTGGCTGCTTGCTGCTTGTACTGATCAAAACATTTAAAACACAAAAGATGCTGACGGAGAGGTGCGAAGGAATTTAAGGTGGACGGGATTACAGGTTTTTTTGTAGGCTTTAGTAATTCTAGTGTTAAACCTTGGAATAATCATATTGATGAACTGCATATTGCTTCTAAAAAGTTAGGCAATTCCATACCCTTTACAGTGCTCATACTAGATTTTAAAATAATATTGCACAAGTAAGTCATTTATTTGTTGACTACCTAACCCATATAAATTGTTCATGGCATTTTATTTGACCTCAATTATAGTCATAATGTTGATAGGTGATTTTAATATTCACATAGATGTGGAAATTGGCATCTTTAGAAAATGTTTCACATACATACAAAACTTGGAAAGGTTTTCCCCGATAGTTAAAGGTTCACCTCATTATCACAATCATAAATCAGATAAATTATGTTTACTTGTGGTGGTGATATTCAGAATTTAAGGATTATTCTGCTAAATTAAATTATCTCTGATTATCACCTAATCATATTTGACTTAATCCTGTAGTCCTGAGTGATCTCTTTGAGTTTAGTACTGTAAACTTTACTCCAACAGTATGGTCTGATGAAAGAACATATTTGCTTTTTTAAATTAATAAATTATCCTCCAAAGCGTATTATGCACTCATGTGAATGGATAACAATGTACAGAGGTACAGACTATCTGAGTATCACATTGACTTAGGCATGATGACCCACATGCCTTGTGTAGAAACAAATTCAAGTTCATTGTCACATGTACACAGTACAGTGAAATCTAATCAACATGTGATATGTTGTGGCTGTCAGGTGCCATGTTCAGCAACTGTTATTTGTCAAATGTGGACCATATTTTGAAACATCTTGATTCTTCATTTTCAGATATAGTGCAGATCTACATGAAGGGTGCTTAAGTTTGTGTCCCGGTGGGCCACCATGACTGCAGATTATTCTTTCAAGCTAATGTCTTATTTAGAAGACAATTCTTGATGATAAAAGAACTTACTGAAATTTACAGTTAACTTTGTATTTTCATTCTGTCACATCACATCACATGGCTTTCCCGTGGCCCAGAGAAGTTCAGTAATTCTTAACTCTTCATTTTATTTTATGCCATTTTTTCCAATGCTTTATTAAAACAGATACTTTAACTTAATGAACACACACAAGTGCTAATGGGAACAAATATCATGTTGAGCTGCTGGCTATATTGTCATTTTCATCTTGTTGGTAACTGGCAACTTCTCTTTGAGTAATGAGCTGCTATTATCTATACTAATAAACGGCAAAGCCCTCACTCACTGACTGACTGACTGACTCATCACTAATTCTCCAACTTCCCGTGTAGGTAGAAGGCTGAAATTTGGCAGGCTTATTCCTTACAGCTTCCTTACAAAAGTTGGACAGGTTTCATTTCGAAATTCTACGCGTAATGGTCATAACTGGAAGCTGTTTTTCTCCATTCACTGTAATGGAGATGAGCTTGAAACCCGTGGGGCGGAGTTTCGTCTGACATCATCACGCCTCCTACGTAATCACGCAGTACGTAGAAAACCAGGAAGAGGCCCAAAAAGCGCTTTAGAAAACATGCATTATATAATTGAGAAGGCAGCGAAACAATAAGAAG
>JANRMT010062792.1:7896975-7910484 GCA_026402145.1 Polypterus bichir lapradei | reverse complement strand
ATATATGACAGCAACACTCATCACTCACAACAGTGACAAAACAATTACATTGACAATCATGTTACGTTATTTTCAAAATGTTTCCTTTTCTTTTTCATTGCTTCTTTAACACATTACTTCTCCGCTGCGAAGCGCGGGTGTTTTGCTAGTTATTATTATATAACAAAAACACATTTGATGTGAGTCTGTAACTTCCTGTGTAAATTTATGGTACTTGTAAAAGATATTACTTTTCTTCACACACAGACATTCATATCAATGTGTCATTTGAATGATTTTTTTGTTTATTTTTATTGTGGATTCCTGAATAAAACTGAATTTGAAAGATGTTTTTGTTCAGTTTTATTCTTGGTTCTTGAATAAAAAAAATGCTCAAATGACATATTGATGTTAATGTCTGTGTGCAAGGAAACTGCAGTGTTTGTTTGCTGAACAAGACACCAAGAAGAAATGACTGTCTACTTTCATCCCTTTAGCACTAACTTTTACAAAATTATATTTTTATTTTATAATATCTTTATATATAATACGCTACCGTGGCTGTCCAGGATTTTAAATGACCTGTAGGTCACAAACCATTTGACCAATTGACCTGAAATTTGGTACACACACTTTTGGGTTGATGATTGACCTCCAAGGTTATTCCTCTATTTAACATTTATTTTATTTTATTGTAAAATCAACTCTCAGTAGCGGCCAGCAGGGCATGCATACGGGCGCTGTTCTCATCCCTATCACCTTCACTATCACTTCCCCTACCTTTTCATATCTTAAATCATTCTTGAGGCAGATTAAACACTTAAGTGCCAGCTTAAGTGAAAAATTAAAGAAAGCATTTTTGCAACACAAACACTGACTTAATTCTAATGCAAAAAGATGCCGACGAAAGAAGAGAAGAAATGGGCCACTAGGGTGGAGAAAAGAAGAGCTGCTCAGGAAGCAGCAAGCACATCAACGTCTGAGCAAACGAATGCTAAACGTACAGAGAAAGAGGATGAAAAGTATAAGTCAAGTGTATTCACTGCATGTTATCGTGCAGTGCGCCATTACTGGTTAACAATAATAGCAGCTCACTACTCAAAACAGTAAATTCAAGGAGGACCCAGGATAAACCCGCAACCTCTTCATTATGAGGCACCAGTGCTTACCTAAACATCAGCCAATCAGATGTGTCTCCTTTGTATCGACTAATGGTTGGGCTTCAGTTTTTACACATTGCCAGTAACATGTAAATTGAACAATTTCTTTTTCTTGTGATATTCTTTAATAAAAGCACACTTGTTTTGTTATACCTTTTGTTATACCTTTTGTGAAATTGTTTATTTGATATTTGGACTCAGTCTTCACACATTACACACTTAACATCAACATTTTGTTTATTATAACATGAAAAAATTTTCTGTTTTAGCTATGTGATCAGCATTTCTTGTCTTGCATTTCCTGTCATCCTACATTTACTTAGATCATTGTAGACACGTAGCCCACATGAACTGTATATATTCCAAATAACAATATATTATTTACCCTA
This sequence comes from Polypterus bichir lapradei, assembly GCA_026402145.1. Taxonomy (NCBI): domain Eukaryota; kingdom Metazoa; phylum Chordata; class Cladistia; order Polypteriformes; family Polypteridae; genus Polypterus; species Polypterus bichir. Next base: position 7,908,956 of record JANRMT010062792.1, on the reverse strand, counting down.
TATAATTCCAGATACTTTACTCTCAGATAAGCAAACCTCAGCTTTGAGAATTTTGCGTCTGACTTGACTTCAGCTGCCTCAGTGGGGGATGGGATAGCAGGGTGCTTGCTGCTTGTGCTGATTGACACATCTGCAAAACAAAGACACTGATGGGGAGTTGTGAAGGAATTTAAGGTGGCCCAGCATTACAAATATTTTTGTATACTTCAGGGATTTCTAGTGTTAAGAAAAATGCAGTGCTTATTACACAGCTCCTATGAGGCTTTAAAGAAAGTTATTTTACTACTGTATAAGCAGACTCTAAGTAGTACAATAATGTCTTCATTTGTTTATAGATTATATGGCTTTGTACTGTTACTGCTAAAGAAAAGATTCTGCTTAACCTCATTTATCTGGAATTCGAGATGTCCATGCATTCAAAAGCCAATTCTACAAAGACCTAAAGCAGAAGGTGGCATGGCACTAACTAAGTTTCAATTTTATTACTGGGCAGTAAATATATAAGCTGTAAAGACCAAGAAATAGACTCATATTGATAAAATATACACAAGCCTGGTCTTTAACAGAAATAGAATTTTGCTGTACTTCTTTATAGGCCCTGCTTTGTGCCCCAGTAAATACTATTTATCGTAATATTCCAATATATCCATTTGTCCATTAGTTGCTCAGAATATGGAACCAATGAAAGATGCACTTCAAGGCAGAGAAGCTTTTTTCCGTTGCTCCTCTGCATGATAATCACTTTTGTTTAACCCTTTCCAAACTACACAGTATTTAACCCTTGGAAACTTTCAGGGATTAAAACACTTAGAGAACTGTGTAAAAATATGTTTTTACATCTTTTGAACATCCATCCATCCATTATCCAACCCGCTATATCCTAACTACAGGGTCACAGGGGTCTGCTGGAGCCAATCCCAGCCAACATAGGGCACAAGGCAGGAAACAAACCCTGTGCAGGGTGCCAGCCCACCGCAGGGCGCGCACACACACACACACACACACAAAGCACAATTTAGGATCACCAATGCACCTAACGTGTGTGTCTTTGGACTGTGGGAGGAAACCGGAGTGTCCGGAGGAAACCCACGCAGACACGGGGAGAACATGCAAACTCCACGCAGGGAGGACTCAGGAAGCGAACCCAGGTCTCCTAACTGCGGGGCAGCAGCACTACCCACTGCACTACTGTGCCGCCCATCTTTTGAACAATTATGCTTAAGATTTTACTTCCCAGCAACACAATTTTTCCACTACTTTCAAATTAGAAAATTTGCTAAAACAAACCTACCCAGTTTTTCATACCTCCCACCTATTTCTATTCCAGAAGAAATACTAATCAGTCTTGAAGACTCAGACAGCATATTGTCCCACACGTGCGCATGGGAGCTGATAAGGGATAATTCTGTACCAGACCGGGGGTGGCAGAGAACACTAATCCTCCCTTCTTTTTCATTGGCAGACCAACCACGGGAAATTTTGCCTGGACTTGAGGACATCACTTCCAGTTCTGGTCCCGATAGCATCACTTCTGGTTCTGGTCCCGATGACATCATTTCCGGTTCCTGCCCCGATGACATAACTTCCCCTGCCCGGCTTTAAATCCACCATCTTTGCCTATTATGATTCTTGTATTGTTGGACTGAACTCTGTTGAGACCTGTTCTATGGAACCAAACTTTCAATTTTGGCAGCCTAATTTAATTATACGGGCAGCTGCTCCCAAACCTCTTCCTGTGTCTGTCCAATCATTTCACAATATCAACAATATATAAAACATCTCAAAGTCTCTTTCTTTCAAACATCCCAGGGTACGATGGGGAAAGGATCTTTCTCTTCGCAATTCAGAAAAGAAGTGGAAAGAGTTGAAGGCAGTCATACATAGAATACACTCTAGCTCTATATGCACAAAGCATTCATTAATTAAACTTAAAATCTTTCATCGATCACGTTTATCTTTATCTTCCAAAATGTATCTAGGGCCTGATCCAACCTGCCAGCTCCAACCTCACTGGGCCACAAGTTTTTGAAGTGTACCACATTAACATAATTTTGGACAAAAAGCTTTGAATGCTTATCAGACAGCCTTGGTGTCCTAATCATTCCTAACCCATTAACAGATGTGTTTGGTGGATTTCCAGATGGGCTTAAAGTGGAGAAGGCTAAACTGATTGTAATTGCCTATACCACACTACTAGCATGTATACTTACCTTGCTTAACTGGAAGAATCGCAATCCACATTTTATATCTCAGTGAATAACTGATGTTCTATACTATTTCAAATTGGAAAATATCTAATTCTTGCTTAAAGGATCTATCCAAAAGTTTTTTTTTTCTTTTTTTGCACATGCTGTTGACTTTCCTCTATTTCTGTCTGGTTGGAGTTGAATTCTGTTTTGTTAGGTTTTGTCTCTTTTTGCTCCTGCTTCCTTTTTAACTTCCTGATATATTTTTTTCTAGCTTGACTATGAAGTCATTTGTTGTGTAAAGTTCAACTTGATTGTATGCAATGCTATTTTCTTCAAATAAAATAAAAAAGAAAATCAGCAAAGATAGATTTTACTTCTGATTTTTTTGTTCAAATAATGGAAGGTTTATTCAATTTACCTTCACAAAGTATCACAAGCACACAATATATAGGTTTTCTCTTCTCACAGTACCTCTCTTCTTCTTACCACAGCACTGCCCTCCTCCAGTTGAGTGTTGCCCTACGTTCTCCCAGCTCCAACTCTCCTGGAATGTCCCTTTTATTACAGACATGGGAGTACTTCTGGTACCAGGGTGATTGCCCGATGGAAGTACTTCTGGGTCATATGAAAGTCCCATAAATGGGGGAGCGCATCTTCCTACAGCAGCCCCTTGCGGCACCCATGGTCCCCAGCAGGGCTGTATTGCCGGACTACATCTCCCAGAATTCCCTCCTGGTTCTTGAATGGGCGCCTTCATGGAGGGCTGCTGTCATCTATCGTATGGGGGAATAGCAGGTTCTCCATGACCTCTTCTATTTCCGGTGTGCTGTACGTCCATTTATTCTGGCCATCTCTTCTGGGTCTGCTTCCTCTCTCTTCCATGATCGGGATGTCTTTCTGCCTTTTAGGAGTCTCCCATCTGGGTAAGGAACTGTCCACTCTTCTGGCTGCAATGCTCGGCCAGCCTATGTGGCATCTACACTTTTTAAAACTGTATGTGTATATCCTATTTCACTTCTGTTGGTTATTTACAGTAACGTACTATGTTGCTAATTTTACAGTGAAGATGTATTTTCATATTACTACTCTGTTTTCAGTAGTAGAAGTGACCATGACTACACTGAAATTGAAATATTTTGTACTACAGGACTGAATGCATGTTACATTGGCAAAGATGTAGTCTTGGGTTTGATATATAATTTTCCATTGGAAACTGGGTAAAGTGATAAAAATAGACTGATAAAGAGTATTGAATCTGGAAGACTGCATATGTTTTTAGCCTGAGTGGACTTTAGCACGGTAACACTCCTTATCTGAAAGTGTGAGATTTGACTAACAATTTCTGCACCTTTCTCCTGCTGAAACACAGTAAATAGTTTTGCTAGTACCATCTGATGAGGTCAAGAATAGGTTCTTAACTTGTAAATACCTCTGGGCATCTCTTTTGTTTATGTGGTATTTTGATCTGCTAATTGATGCAACCTCAGGGTCAAAGAAGGATATGGGAATTCATAAGAGTGACAGAATGCAGTAAAAAAGTGGTACCGACATATACTGTATGCCTTCTCAGTCTGTTCAGCAGGATGCTGCCTAAGCATATGAAAGCATTACACTGATTGCAGTTCTACAGTTACAACGAAAGGCTCTAAAACCATTATTTAATGATGTCACACCATGCTACTGTTGTGAAAGTCAGAGGTGAAGTTAATGTTTAATTTTTGCAAAAATAACTTTTACAAACTAAAATTAGTTGTGACATCTAATATGATAAATACAGTATATCTGTAAGCTATGTGATTCATGGCTTGCACCATCAGCTTGATGTCGGTTCATTGTGACACATGTAGGTTGTAGTCATGCTGCTTTTTGGCAAAAGTTAAAGAGAAGCTGTTATGATATTCTTTATCTCAGTAGTTGTGCTATAAAATTGCCTTATCCTCTTTTTAGTTGGTCTGCGTTCAAATTTATACTTGAAACATTATCATTTTTCTAATTCATTCACAATTCTATGTTTTAAGGTTAGTGGAAGCTGTTAATTATGTACTGTACTTTATGCCTTGACACTGTCTAATAAACTTTATATACTGTACCTATGGAAAATACAAAAGAAAGATTGTTCTTTTAATTATTGCTGTTATTATTGGCATATGTTTTACATGTTAAAAAAATGAATAATGTCTATTTATCATACATTCACACTGATTTACTTTCCAAAGACTGCACGTCAGAATTTAAATAAATGAGTAGTATTAAATGAATAGTATTATTATGTTTCAGGTTTCTTTTTTGATATTTGTAAGATTTATGTTTAAGTGTATTTCACTCACTAAAATATCCATTCTTAAACAGATTCAATTGTGGTATAAAAATATAACTCATACATTCAAAACCCGGTAAATCATTTCAATGAAAACATAAGACACTTTATATGATATCTACTGAATGTAAACACATAACTCCTGAAAATGGTCACCATTACATAGGCACTTATTTCAATTGTAAAAACCAAAAATGGGTTGTAATAACAAAAGGTTTCTCTAAAGATGGGGTATCATGTTTATTTGGAAACCTACAATAATTTTTTTTTCAATATATCACAAGTGATCATCTCTAATTGCTTTTTCAGGCCATATATAGCTGTTATGATATAGATACCAGCTTCCTAATGACACAGCACGTTTTAAATTTGAATTTAATTCAGTTTATTTTTGTGCATCACTATTCACAGAGTCTGTCTTGGTGCATTGTAGCAGGTTCACAGATAATATACAATTACTATACAAACTTTGCTTATTATTAAATACATGATGTACATATAAAGATAAAGACAAGCCAAAAGACATTGTAAAACTAAAACCAGCATATGCCCTGAAGAATCCCTTGTGGTGGTCTATAGTCAGTTATAATGCAAAGTCAAAAGACAAAGTCAACACAGTCACAGTCCTGGAGACCAAGGACAACTGGCTGCCCACCCTCCCTAGACATTTTACTATATAAGCTTATGGTAGACAGAATCTTTTTCTTCCTTGGTGTCCAAGGCTCCCAGTTTTTGTGTGTCTCTTCATTGGGCCAGAAAACAAACTGGTGATACCCAGTGCTTTTGTTCCAGTGTGCTTACCCTTTATTTTTTAGATCCACATCCCTGATGCGGCTTTATCATATACATTGAAATTAACCGCATATTGTTTATTTGTTTAAGGCATCTGATTGTAATTAACCTGTAACAATATAATGGTCCACAGAATGGCTAAACTATTCCAAATACCATAACTGCTTTAGCATTGTTCCTCTCATTGCACTACTCAGAGTATTTATCCCACTGTATCTGAGTGTGGAATCACAGCTCTCAAACAGCTGATCAAAAAGAGAATTATCGGTATACAGCATCAAGTACACACTGCCTTAGCCATGCACTATTTGAATTGCTCTCATACAACAAATGCTTCAGAGCCTTTCCTGTAGGGACCTCGCGGTTTAGAAACATTTTCATCCCAAGAGCTCTAAACGCACTCAATCAGTCCTTTAAGTGCTCCTTATAGAACTTTGTACCTATAAGTACAATTACCTCACTGTAAACTTGCGATACAGTTATAATATTGCACAACTTGAGCCACTTTATAAAGCGTCTATAAACATCTATTACAGAGCTGATTGTGTGGCGACTGGGTACTTGGAGAAAGAAAAGTAAGGACAGGATTTGGGGTTAGTACGTTTGAGAGAGACAGTACTGCTGCAATAAATTATTTCATCAAAGGTCACACATGGTGCAGCAAGCATCTTGCGTGAGGCAGGAATAATCTCTGGAAGGGGCGCCAGTTCGTCACTATCACTGCACTACCGTGTTCTCATGTTTAATAACATGCTTTAATTCCTATCATCATGAAAATGATATCAGGTATACATCTAAATATTTAATTTATTCAGAGAGCTGTAATATCATGAATGTAATGGATTCTGTGTCCTGTCGGAGGAAGAGAAAGCTCGTTTTGGAAGCACGTAGTGATTCACACACATAGAGCACATAGAAGAATACAAATACAATACAAATCATTTAATGTGCTACTTTAGTTACGATGGTATTTGAGAAACTAGTAAATTAAACGATTTTAAGATGAAGTTTATGATGTTCTACTTTAATGACAAAATAAAGTACATGATTAAAGTGGAAATTTCAAGACTAAAGTTTACCTTTTGAGCTTTATTTGCCACTGTGTGCCTATTTTTTGTCTTTTCTCTGTACCGTAATAAGCTTCCATATGACTCTCAGATGGTGGGCTACGACTTGCCTTTTCACAGCGACTTTGATATCTGACAATCTTTTTTATTCCGGGCACTGTGTGAACTTGAACTTTGTGAACTTGAACTTTCGAGTTTCTCTGACACTCTATGTCACTCGATCAACTTCCTTTTGTTGTTTATATCACTGTTAAAACCAACAAATAGTAAGATTTTCCTTGCCTCCACTTGGTATTTGCTGAAATTCTTCTATTTTCCCCCATGATTTTGCTATTGTCTTTTCACAGAACGCTGAGCTTAAGGGCTATTTATATTGATTTGCATATTCAAAGAGGCGTAATTCTGGGAGGAGTTGGAGAGTGGCGGCAGGTGCATGCTCGTGCATTACTTTTCACGCTGACCGGGATTTATGGAGCGGAAGAACGTGGAAGTTGGCATACATATAGATTCATGCATCTGGATTTTTTTGTGCGTACACACATTTCCACTTTTGTCCGTACACCATGTTTTAGTGTGAATTCTACGCACAGCGTTATGCATGAGACCCCTTGAAAGTAGAGGAATTAGTTATTAATTACAGTTAACAAGTTAGCAAGTTATCAATTACAGGCCTGTCTCTCCTTTCCTTTTTTTCCAAAACACTTGAATCTGCTGTGTCTAACCAGGTCTGTTCCTTCCTTGTACACAATGGATTACTTGATACAAAAAAGACAAGAGGAATCACTCAACTAAGACAGCTCTACTAACTTTGGTCGACCAGTTACGATGTGCTAGACTTACTAACATGTCATCGGTTATGATCCTGCTACATCTATTCTCTGCCTTCCACATGGTCAACCATGACATTCTTCTTGCCACCCTCTCTGACCTTGGCATCATTGGGACTGCTCTCAGATGGTTTGAGTCCTACAACTTGGGCAGATCTTACAAGGTGCATCAGACATGCACAGGTGTCAAGGTGCATCAGACATGCACAGGTGTACCCCAAGGGTTGGTGCTGGGTCCTCTGCTTTTCTTTCTGTACACCATCTCACTGGGATCCATCATCCAATCCCATGGTTTCTCTTATCAGTGCTATGCGGATAATACACAGCTGTACCTGTCATTCCCTTTGGATGACAATACTTTATCAGCTAGAGTCTCTGTATATTTTACTAATCTCTCAGCCTGGATGAAGGACCACCATCTACCACTCAACCTGGCTAAAACCGAGCTTCTTATTATCTCAGCCAGCCAGTCTGCTTAATTTCCCATCTCTGTACAGCTTTGCTCACTGTTCCTAAGACCTGCCGAATCAGTATGTAGCATTGGGGTAGTGATTGATGAGCATCTACAGTATCTTTTTCTAACCACATTTCTATTGTTTCTTGATCATTCAGGTTTACACTGTACAACATCTCCAAAATCAGACCTTATTTGACACAGTATGCAGCACAACTTCAGGTCCAGGTTTTGGTCCTGCTGCATCTGGACTACTACAACTCACTTCTGGTAGGAGTACCTGCATGTGTTCTCAAGTTACTGCAGATGTTCCAGAATACAGCAGTCCATCTTGTATTTAACCAGCCGAGACGGGCACACATCACTCCTCTCTTCAGGTCACTACATTGGCTCCTTGCAACAGCATGAATTAAGTTCAAATCCCTGATACTTGCCTATGGAGTGGTCAATGGGTCTGCACCTGAGTATATAGAGACTGGCGAAGCCCTATACTCATTCTCGTTTGCTTAGGTCTGCCAGTAAACAGTATCTGGTGATATTGCCTCTGTGTCGTATCAAGTCTCAATCCACATTCTTTTCCTGTGTAGTTTCTAGTTGGAGGCTACCCAGCTCCATCCGTGCTGCTGACTCTCTCATTCTATTCAAGAAGCAATTGTGAATATATGTCTAATTGATTGAAAAAAAAAACTTTGCTCTGTGATATTTTATATTGTTTGTTAATTTGTTGCTAGATTAAGGTTAAATTACTTTATCGAATGTAACCTATTATTGTACATTTATTAGTTATTACATCTTTACATTTGTGGCAGTCAACTTTTGTTACCTTTCCTACCACACTTACTGAGCAAACAGGCCCTAGCCAAATGTTACTCAATTATGTTTACCTCTTTTGTAAGTCGCTTTGGATAAAAGCATCTGCCAAGCAAAACTAAATCTAAATGTAAATGTAGAGCAGTGGCATCAATTGCAAGAGCTGGACATGGAGAAAAACAGAACAGAGGAAAGTTAGTAACAGTTATTAATTACACTAATATTTATTTATTTTTGTACAGATTAACGTACAGAGAATAATAAGAGCAGCTAATCAGCAGCTCTGATCAGGGCATTCTTGACTAAACCTGGATTTAAAAGCTGAAACAAAAAGCAGATCTCTTATATAACTTTGTTTATGTGACCATGTTTTAATTGAAGTTAGGTAGGGTTGAGCAAAGTTCTCACAGAAAACATTTAATAATAGAAGAGCACATTTTGTTCAGTTGATCCTATATCCAATTAAGGTTTCAGATGAGTTAAATATGTTCAGGATGACGTGCAACAATTTAATTGCTGGAAAAATATGTAAAACAATGTGCACCAGCAGCTACTGTCACCTTCAAAATAACCTCCTTCCACAGCTTTGCATTTAATTACACAACATTACCATTACTGGAAACATGCTTGGAATACCCTTGATTTCCTTTGCCATGTTAAATTGGATGTCAGAAATGTCTAAAATTTTCATCCTTTTATGGCAGTTTTTATTTTTGTGAAGAGCCAGAAATCAGAAGAGTCTATTCTTAAGTCAGGTGAATAAGGTGGATGTTCCAATTTACTAATTGATTTCATAGCCTGAAAGTTGCAAACACTGAGTGCATCATGGCTTGAACATTGTCATGATGGATAATCCACTTCTGGAGTCGGCGTTCACAACTTCTCACCCCTCCTTGAACTATGTATGTCACTCAAAGACACTTGAATTTTCCTAGCATCTTCACCATATGCCACTTTCAACAGCTCCAACATTTTAGTAGCATTTTGCAGCACGTGCAACACTACATGGCTCGTCTGGGAATTAAATTTTCACGCATCATACATTAGTTGTGTCAAAGGGGCCATTACTCAAATAAAAGAAAGATGTTAATTTCGTAAGGAGATATTTTATGGAAGAATCCATAAGTAGAAATTGTGGTAATCAAATAATTTGAACAGAGGGCAATGAATGCAAGATTAAGAAGCAGTGGGGATAGGGGGCATTCCTACTTGGCACATTTGAAGATCTGAAAAGGACAGAAAGTATGAAAATTAGCAAAGATGACCACCATAGAAGAGGATTACCGTATTTACGTGTGTACCACGCGCACAGGTGCGAGTCATACACGAGGAAATGTAATTTTGTAATGTTTACTTCTTCTGCTTGGGCTTGCACGCTGTCTCTCTCTCTCTCGCTCTCTTGATTGCACTCTCGCGCTCTCTCTGTCACTTGCTTGTGTGCTCTCTCTCACTCACACTCTCTCTCTCTCTTTAAATGCTTCCTATACAATCACAACACGAGTCGTACACTGGGCAAAATGATTTTTGCGATTTTCTTTGTAACAATTAGGGTGCGCCTCTTACACGAAGGCATGTGGTACACGAGTAAAAACAGTATAACATTTTAATCAAAATGGCAAATTCTTCTCCAAATCCCATATGGCTTAAAAGTTGCCAGAAGATACGCTAGCACAGACGGTCAAAAGCTTTTTCAGAATCAACGGCCAGTAGAGCTTTTGATTAGGAGATGGTCAGTTATGTGCAGGAAATGCTGGATATTGTTCAATGTTTCATATATTAATCCTTATAATAGAGCCAAACATGTTGAGGTCCTAATGCATGTTACAGTTTCTATTTGCTTCTTGATGGTGGCATATGTGGTGTTACACACATGCGATTAGAGGGCAGCCAAAGGGTCTGACAGAGCGTGAAAACACAATGGAGTGGAGTTTAAGACAGCATATTAATGATTTTCTCTTTTCCTCACCAGAAAAAAGGAAGAACATAAACTGTCCAAATATATGAAGAACTTCCGTGTTTTCATCTGTCCATCCCTGATGACGTCACTTACGGTCGCCCTCCGATGACATCAATTCTGTCACCTTCTGTTCACATCACCCCATTCCTTTCGCCTTCTTCTGGTCCAGATTACATAAATTGCTCAGTTTGTCCTTGCTTGGTTGTCAGCTGTTCTCATGAACTTGACCGCGATATCAGTGCATACTGATTTTTTTCTTGAATTACGACAGTATATGGGGAAGGCTCCCCAACCCTTAATCTGACTCTCTCACATTTTTGTCTTCACAGTGGCCTCTCCATGCTGTTCTGATTCGGTGGTAAATATTTTGACTGTCCTACTGTCCATACGTAACTCTAACTCATACAATCAAGTTTATGATTGAAAAACTTTGCTGCAATGATGGAAATATCATAAAAAATACTCACTGGGCACATCAATACTTGAGATGCTCTGTGCTCTTTCTTTGCTCCACAGATCAGCTCAAGGGACCTCGTGCGGCAATGTGCGAATTAGCTGAAAGAACGGTGGACACAAGCACAGCAAGAGGGCAAGACTCCATACTAAGTTAATTGCTAATCCAAATAAACCAGCCTTTCCTTCTGTTTTGCTGGTGCATGTTCAATCTCTGCTCAACAAAATGGATTATTTAACATTTTAACAAACTACGTACACAGCGGGAAACAAAGGATTGCTGCTTTTTAATCTTCACTGAAATGTGGCTACATGATGGAATTCCAGGATCTGCAGTACAACTCACAGGTCACTTTTTATTTTGAGCTGAAAGAGACAGTAGGAAACACAGTAGGAGATGCAGTAAGAAAAATGGTGGTGGTCTGGGTGTTTATGTCAATGCTAATGCTAATTAAGTGCTAGCAGAGCTGCATTACGCTGTAAACTGCCCACCCCAAAGGTTTCTTTATTATCGCTGGCGACTTCAACCACGGAAATCTGAAGTCAGTTTTCAACATTTAGACTTTGCAACCAGGGGTGAGAACTGTTTAGATCATGTTTACCCCAACATCAAGGATGCTTTTAAGATGAAGACCTGCCACCACTTTGGCAACTCTGACCACATTTCTGTAAAAATAATTCCTGCTTATAAATTTATGCTTAAATGTACTAAACCCATACAGAAGCAGATTTAAGTATGGTCAGAAGATCAGTACTATCAGTATTTTGTGTGCACTGACTGGAATGTATTTGACTTTAAAATATTGCTTATGGTTTATAAAGCCTTAAATAATCTCGCTCCATCTTATATATCGGAATGTCTGACACGTTATATTCCAAATCGTAACCTCAGATCTTCAAATGAGTGTCTCCTTATAATTCCAAAAGCTAAACTTAAAAGAAGTGGTGAGGCGGCTTTCTGCTGTTATGCACCTAAAATCTGGAATAGCCTGCCAATAGGAATTCGCCAGGCAAATACAGTGGAGCACTTTAAAACACTGCTGAAAACACATTACTTTAACATGGCCTTCTTTAACTTAATCCTGATACTCTGTATGTTCAATTCATCATAATAA
>JANRMT010062792.1:7841429-7896111 GCA_026402145.1 Polypterus bichir lapradei | reverse complement strand
TTTTTTTTTTGTTTTTTCTGTCCACCCTGGCCATCGGACCTTACTTATTCTATGTTAATTAATGTTGACTTATGTTTATTTTTTATTGTGTCTTCTATTTTTCTATTCTTCATTTTGTAAAGCACTTTGAGCTACATTTTTTTGTATGAAAACGTGCTATATAAATAAATGTTGTTGTATTTAACAAGGCTGCCATATACAGTATGGGGACTGTATTGATTTGGAGTAGTATACAACTTCTGTGATGGGTTATATTAGAAAATACACACAGGATGTTACTTTCTACAAGTGTTATCATAAAAAACAATCAGACACACCGGCTAACCCTGGCAGATGTCGGGCAGATGTTAAAAGCTCAATCTACTGTCCTTTGTAAATGGAGACAAAGCTGCCATTCTGCCAAAGCTGCAGTTTCTCTACCAATATCTGTTGCTTTATGAAGGAATATAAATCCATTTGGTGCTGTCTCAGCTCAGAGAACAGTGTCAGATTTCCTTAGCTAGGTTTCGGTAACAAGACAGAAATCATATATTTTACTTAAGAGAATATCACTTACCAATGCAGCTTATGTCCAATTAAGCAAGTATTTAGAAAATAGCATTTCAAACTGCTAAGATGTTTTGGATCAGTTTTATTCTTTCTGATTTTAATTTGAGTTTAAGTTACTATTACAGGTAACCCTGGTGGGAGATCTGATTTTAATTCTAGGTCTAATTATGCTCTATATTTTAGATTATCAATTGATTTTGAATTTGTTTTATGATTCATTCTATAAGATGCTCAATAGCAGGGATTTTGGGCAGCAACTAGAGAACAATAATAGGTGGGCTAAAAGAAAGCTTATGACTTAAGATCACAAGGCTGTGGCCTGGATGGTGCTCTGATTACTCAGACAAGTATTTTTTCTGCCAAATATATTGGGAAAAAGTAAAATATCCTCTCCAGATAGTACAAACCTCATCTCTCTTAAATAATCCAGGCCTTTTCAAAAAACCATCCCACATGTGGTCCTTAGGAGGCAGCCAGCAAACCCTAAGGTGAGTGATATTACAAGAGATAAAAGGTTGATTGTGTGTACTAATACCTCTCTCTCTCCTTCAACAGAATTAGGGAAGAAAAACCATAACTCACCCACAATACTTCTTGTTCCCCAAAATGGCTACTACTCAACAATCCCATCTCCGAATACCATCTCCGATGTCTCTTCTGGCTCCTCCGTGATGACGTCATTTCTAACCCTCCATGATTATGTCACTTCTGGCCCTCCGTGACCTCAATCCGGTTTCTGCCCTGATGACATCACTTCCATCTGTCTGTTTGGATGCCATTTCCTCTCTTACTCATTTCCTGCCACCATTTTACCTATATAAACTCCATGTACCAATTTCATTGTGTCAAATGCTCTTGTTTTTGATCCATTTTGCTTATATTTTTTTCACTTGTCCAATGGATTATACAGGGTCATTCCCCAACTCTTCTTGGAGTTTTCCAGTGTGTCTTGTTTATTACAATATATATACAGTATATATAATGATAGAGAGTTGTTTCCATTTATGGGCCACTGACTTGCATGTAATTTTAACAGCAACAACAACAGCAACATTTATTTATGTAGCACATTTTCATACAAATAATGCAGCTCAAAGTGCTTTACATGATGAAGAAAGAGAAAAAAGACAAAGTAAATAAGAATTAAAATAAGGGAACACTAATTAACATAGATTAAAAGTAAGGTCCGATGGCCAAGGAGGACAGAAAAAACAAAAAAACTCCAGACAGCTGGAGAAAAAAATAAAATCTGCAGGGGTTCCAGGCTACGAGACCGCCCAGCCCCCTCTAGGCATTCTACCTAACATAAATGATCAGTCCTCATTGTATTCAGTGTTCTCATGGAAGAACTTGATGATGACGTTCATGTGGACTTCTGGCCTTTAATCCATCAATGTAGAAACATCACGGTGCTTTGATCAGGTGGTGGTGGCACAGGTCGCCATCCCAGAAAACTGGAAAAAGAACAGAAGAGAAAGTAGGGGTTAGTACAGATTTTGAATATGAATACCATGAATAATAATGATAATTAATTGAATATACAGAGCATCAGGATTAAACTAAGATGAAGCTATGAGAAAGCCATGTTAAACTAATGTGTTTTCAGCGGTTTTTTAAAGTGCTCCACTGTATTAGCCTGGTGAATTCCTATTGGAAAGCCGCCTCACCACTTATTTTAAGTTTAGCTCTTGGAATTCTGAGCAGACATTCATTTAAAGATCTAAGGTTACGATTTGGAGAGTAAGGTGTAAGATATTCAGAAATATAAGATGGAGCAAGATTATTTAAGGTTTTGTAAACCATAAGCAGTATTTTAAAGTCAATTCTAAATGACACAGGTAACCAATGTAGTGACATCAAAACTGGAGAAATGTGCTCAGATTTTCTTTTCCTATTTAAGATTCTAGCAGCTGCATTGTGCACTAGTGGCAGTCGATTGATGTCTTTTTTGGATAGTCCTGAGAGGAGAACTTTACAGTAATCTAGTCAACTGAAAACAAAAGCGTGGATTAATTTCTCAGCATCTTTCAATGATATAAGAGGTCTAACTTTTACTATATTTCTTAAGTGTAAAAATGCTGTCCTAGTAATTTGTGATTTAAAATTCAGGTCAGAGTCAATAGTTACCCCTAAATTCTTTACCTCCGTCTTGACTTTTAATCCTAATGCATTTAGTTTATTTCTAATAACCTCATTATATCCATTATTGCCAATCACTAAAATTTCTGTTTTCTCTTTATTTAGTTTGAGAAAATTACTACTCATCCATTCAGAAACACAAGTAAGACATTCTGTCAGTGAATCAAGAGAGTCGGGGTCGTCAGGTGCTATTAAAAAGCACAGTTGTTTGTCATCAGCATAGCTATGGTAGCTCACGTTGTGCCCTGAGATAATCTGACCTAACAGAAGCATGTAAATCGAAAACAGCAGTGGACACAGGATAGAGCCTTGTGGAACACCATATAGAATACCATGGGAAGTATAATTACCACAACTTACAAAGAATTTTCTACCTGCCAGGTAGGATTCAAACCAATTTAAGACACTGCCTTAGAGGCCCCTTCTGTTGACTAATGCGATTTCTAAGAATATTGTGATCAATGATGTCAAATTCTGCACTCATATCTAAGAGAATGAGAACAGATAAGCGGCCTCTGTCCATATTAACCTGCAAGTCATTTACTACTTTAACGAGTGCAGTTTCTGTACTGTGATTTGTTCTGAAACCCAACTGAAACTTATCAAGAATAGCATGTTTATTGAGGTGGTCATTAAGCTGCATAATGACTGCCTTCTCTAGAATTTTACTTAAGAAAGGCAGGTTAGAAATAGGTCTAAAATTTTCAAAAGCAGAGGAGTCAAGATTATTTTTCTTGAGCAGGGGTTTAACTACAGCATTCTTAAAACAGTCTGGGAAGACCCCCGTATCTAATGATGAGTTTACTATGTCAAGAATACTATCAATTATCATGCCAGATACTTCTTTGAAAACACTTGTTGGTATTGGGTCGAGGACGCAGGTGGAGGGTCTCAGTTAAGAAATTATTTTATATAAATCAGGTAAATCTATCCTGGTGAAAGAATTTAATTTGTTTAAAAAGGAGTACAGGGGTTTAAGGTTTTATATTTAAGAAACTAAATAAACAAATTGCCACAGACATTTCTCAAGATAAGAAAATGACTCTTATAGTTAAATTATGTTTGAAGTTTTGGAATAAAAAGACTATTTTCTTACAATTTTTTATTAATATAGATCTGCATTTCATTCTCCATAGAGTATAATCAAATTACTAAAGAAGTACCTGCTACTGCTCTGGTGCCTGTATGGCATTTATTATTTACTACCATGAATGAATCCCATTTCAAAGAGCTGTCAAGTCTTAACCATTCACAAACCTTGACTGATTGGGAGCTCATGTCTTCACCCTTCAATTACAAAATCAAAAAGCTGCTACACCGAGACAAGGACATTTGTAGTGGATTGGAGTTAAAAAAAGCAAGCTGGTCAACGTGAGAAAGCAAACAAGGGAGAGTAGTTCTGAAAATAATTGCCCTGTCATGGTTGAGCAAATTTGCTGACTTTCATTCAAGTAACATTCTGAGGAGTAAAAGCTCAAAGATTGTATATCTTGGCTAAACCTGACCTACTGGGAAATGTACTTTTAACTATTTTACGAAATGAGGGCAGATTATTAAAGGGATTTGCTACAAGCATGTCTACATTTACCACTGTGGCAGAAGAGATATTTTTAACAAAACATCTAGCTTTTTTGAATATAGGATGCCACCAGAAAATTTTTGAAAAGCATGAAGAAACATATTGTTACACGTTATAAAAGGATTGCACTCATACAATGATTGTTGTGAGAATGAAGTGCTGGCTGACATAAATAATTGTACTTGTGCTTCAGTGACAAACCTAATCTAAATATTAAATAAATACTTAAACTGGACATAATGATGTATTTTATGAGAGAATCTTCATGATTTTGAAGAGAATACTTTTGGACAATTGAACAACATCATTTTATTATATTAAAACTTTTTGGGGGCACAGCCACCACATTTCAGTAACCTCCTAGACTCAATTCAAGCTTCTCATGTGCAAAAACTGGTAACTCGTGGTGCCATTACTGCACCTTCCAATACAACTTCAGTTTGTTTTACATTACATGACAAACTGACTTCAGTTGTAACATGTACTGGTGTTAGATTGTCATTTGTTAAAAATAAGAATTAGTTGAAAAGTTTGTCACATATTTCTTGAAATTCTGATGAGTTAGCGTATATAATGTAGATAAGAAATATTGGACCATTTTGCTTCTCCACCTGGTGCAAAATGAGCTGGGAGCACAGGGGGTATGATACTGTTGAGACCAAAAAGCCTGTTCAGCTTTTGTTTCATGGAGGAACTAGAAGTGCATCTGTCTATAGACATGGCAAGGTGAGCATGCTAGGCCAAGCCAGCTCATGAACGTACAAAATTTGACAGACATTTCTGGTCAAGTAATCCTTAGGAGGATACAAAATGGGTTGGCTGCATCAATTATTTCACAAATTATACAGTAAGTATGCACTTCTCCATTTTCATAACTAGGATTTTTGCCTTTTAGGGCTTATATACATTGTATTAAAAATACACTTATCCTACTCTGTTAACTTGGGTGGATAAAAATGCCTCAAGAACAAAACTTTATTATAAGTTAAATATTCTTCATTTCTGTAGGTAAACAGTCATACAATGGTCCCATCTCATGGTTTTCCGCACACCGCCTAGTGATCACAGTGTGTAATAAGAAAATTGTATAAAAATGGAGTCAGTGAAAATTCTCCTAAAGAATTCAAGCAAAAGGATTTGGTCTTTCTTGAAATAAGCAATCTTACAGTGGTTTCATCTCATGGTCTTTCAGGTGTCCTTAGAGGTCGCAGTTGTTAAAAGGGGACTGAGACATCATCTAGAGAAGACAGAAAAAACAACTTCTCCACAATAAAATCCATGCTACATTTTCCATGTATCTGTCAGACCAACTCTCCTGTGCATACTGGGTGCCCCTAATCTACCACAAATATAACAAATTCATATTATTATTGTGCCCAGTTATATGTTCAATTGGTTGTGCTGAGAACATTTTCACAGAGTTTTTATTTATTATCATTATTAGCCATCCATCCGTTTACTGACATTTGCTTAATTTAATTTTAAGGTTTGCAGAGTGCCAGTGCCTACTACATCATGAACCAAT
The DNA here is from genome assembly GCA_026402145.1 of Polypterus bichir lapradei. Classification (NCBI taxonomy): domain Eukaryota; kingdom Metazoa; phylum Chordata; class Cladistia; order Polypteriformes; family Polypteridae; genus Polypterus; species Polypterus bichir. Next base: position 7,890,319 of record JANRMT010062792.1, on the reverse strand, counting down.
GGTAACAATTATTATTAACATTTCTGATTATTATTTTATGGTTTATTTATTTTTGTAAAAATACTGTTCCTTAGGACCCCATCCATTTTTTAACTGTAAATCAAAAATGTAACCTAAATGTTTCTGGATCACTAAGACTTGTAGGCAGGTTGCCATACATTGGAGAATACAATTTGAAAAAAATTTGCAGAATTATTGACTCTCCCTTTCAGACAAGTGGTGTTGTGATACATTTCCCACAATGCTCCCCTTTTTGTCTTTCCAATAGTATAATTGGAAAGGGTATTAGAATTGATTTTGGTTCTTGTTTAGACCAGCCTTCAACACAGCACAGTCACAAAAACAGGGAATTCAAACTGACAGATAATTAAATTGGAAAGGAAATAATGTGACCTGAACTAAGACATGTGCAGGATACATCAAATCACATCTTTCTCTTAATGTAGACACTGCACATTGGCATTTCTATTGAAAGTTGCACCTCCCTTCTGAATCCCGTGTTAAAGAAAAACAACTAAGCCAAGATCGACTTTATATCAGCTTTGCTTAAGCTTTATTTTTGGTCATTTTTTACCATGCTGGTTTATGTTTAAGACAAGCTACTCCAATGCTCTGGTTTCTTTTTCCACCTGAGGTTCTCTACAATCATAGTAAAGTTAAACTGGATCATCGCCTATCAGCAAATAAAGTTTCTTTGGCTCATTCCCTTTGTTTTGGCACAATTATTACAAAAACAGAATAAAGAAAAAAGAATAACTAAAACTGAACTAAACTGTATGGTGCAATGAAAATCTCTGTGATTCCAAGACTAAAGCATCAGTTTTTGTCCTCTAGGCTTGAATATAAGCCAAAAGCTGAACCTATGTTTGAAAGCGTCTGGCAATTCTGTTCTGAAACATGTCTAAGCAACAGACTTCATAATTTAACAACCATCTGAGTTAAGTGCTTCTGTTGTCTGCTGGCCACTGTAAATATCGCTGAAAAACAGTTGCATCTAATCCAGACATTTCTATGAATTTTTTTTTTCATATTTAATTTTAGAAAGATCCACATTGGTGACTTCTTCTTCTTCTTCTTCTTTCGGCTGCTCATGTGAGGGGTTGCCACAGCAGCTCATCTTTTCCATATCTGATCATTGTACTGAGAGCACATAACGATAATCTTGACTTCACTTAACTTGACTAAAATGCTCTCTGTATCTATTTATTCAGATAACTCTCTCCATCGTCCAGTCATCCACATTGGTGACTATGAGTTAAAATAACGTGATAAGAAAATGTTTTAAATTGAATTACTATTATTGGAGAGTGGAACTTTATGGAAAAATATATAACTAGTATAAAGTGATTAAATCACTGCTTATTTATATTTTTTGTTCCTCCTCTGTAATTATGAAGTGTAATTTCTAAAGTTTTTAAAAGCTTTGTTAAATTTATTGCAAAGAGTTCAACATTCAGAGAGACAACATGTCAATCTAATGTATCCCATCAGAAGTCTTGACTCAAACTAGAGATCATCAAGGAGGCTGAGAATGAATATTTTCTTTTATTTTATTTTCATTTCCTTTATTAATGTCACTCTTTTTCCAAGTGTTTATTCAGTTCTGTTCAACAAGAACAAGTAAGTTTTAAGATGTCAGTTTGTTTCAGAATTTACTTTCACATGATTCTGTTTCCAGTAGGATCAACATGACAGCCAAAGCCATCCAAGGTGCAGTTTTAATCAGTTACAAAGTAAACCGTGCCCATTCTGATGAACGGGGCACCTCCATTTCTACTCCCCACTTGAGCTACTAGATGAAGGGTTTCACTGGGATATAGCCTAGGGTGACAACTGAGGTGGCACCAGCTGTTTTTAAATCATTTACAAATGACTCAGATCTCTTCTGTCGTTTTCCTCCACATCTTCAGACTATTCACTGAGGTTTCTGATTTTCTCAGGTTTCTTGGGACAGTTCCTATATTTACACCATATTGCAATAAAGCAACACTGGGTTGGCCAACCAATCGATTAAAAAAAAAATCTTTTGACTAATGGGTATTGGCTCCAACTCAACAGACTAACATGCAGATGTGGGAAGAGGAAGGGCAAAACCTTCTCTGGGCTGCCCTGTTCGGTACTGTGGAATATTTCAAGGAAATAACCTAAACCTGGGACTTGGGGTCTGTTGCTGGCCCCTCCCTTAACGTGTAGCTGGCTCCTAGTCCCTTCCATTGGAATCTATTTCTGGGCAACACCATCTGCACTGTAGTCTCGTGATTAGAGGGGGAAGAGAAATAAAAGAGGGAGCCACACTATTGCTTTTAGGGATTGTCATTTACTTGAGCTAAAGTGCCTTCCTTTACATTGATTTTAGCCTGCCTGCCTTTAGCCTGCCTCTTGAATTTGCTTTATGTCTACTAATTTTGAAGCACTTTTTCAGTGCTTCATCTGATTGTGCCTTTTTAATGTGCTGCTTGTTTTTTGACATTGATGGAGGTATTGCAGAATTAAACACAGTATTTCTTTTATTCTCACCTGTTCATTATGCCTGCCATACAGAATGCTTCTCTGGGTATCCCATCACACCAGATGGGCTGCCTGCCAAGTGTGATGGGGCAATACTCTACTCTCCTGGCTCAGCTTCCCTGACATGGAGGTTGATCTCAGGGGTGCAGCTGACTTACTAAAGCAAACAATGGTTTCTCTCATTTTGGAGCGAAAGCTGCTCTATCCAGTAGTACTTCAGGATTTCTGAGCTCTTCCTTCTTTCACAGAGAGTAAAATATTAATCTTTCACAAATAGCTTATTTTTGATATTTTGTTCATTAGATAGTATTTTAATATAAAAGACTCCCAAGGATTGTGACCTTGTCGTAATGGTGGTGGAGGGTGGGAGTGAACGAAAGTCCTTGAATTATTTGATTACAAGGCCCTTGGCCATCAAGTCTGAGGTATCATTGAACCATGATACTGGGACTCTAGGTGTATTCTGTAGACACATCTACAAGTGGTGCTTATTGGCGAGTGTCTAGCAGTCCAACCGCCCATGTAAACTGGCTGGTACTGTGATGTTAGCTATGTTCATTTATGAGTATTGCTTTCTAACTTCCAAAAATTATACATTTAACCACAAACATCTGACCTGAGAATGACATAAAGGAGGACAAAAATTCAACAAGAGAAACATTTTTACTTTTATTAAATAAATTATGTATGATCAAGGGATGAACGATGTTGACACACATCTAATTGAGCAGGGGCAAATTAGATTTGTGAACTAATGACGGAGATAGAGATAAAAATTTAGACAGTTCTGCTTTCTTAAGGGATGTTGGTATTGTCCTCTAATCAGTTTAAATTATACAATACAGAAGAATGGAAATGCAAAGGAAAGATAAATATGTTATTAGGCTTCCAAACAATAAAACATGAAATAAATGCATATCTTAAAACAGAAGCAACAGACAAACTATTTTAGACATGGTATGAAACATGAAGTATCAGTTCTGTGTGCATTTTTTAGAAAATGCTAAAAATTCAATACCATTTTAATCAAAGAAGATATTAAATAGGGATAGTTTTATTCAATACATAATTTGAACAGATCATTGTTGGAAATTTTTATAATTTATATAATTTTTAAAACTTTCACTTAGGAATAATCAAATACAGTACAATGGTAACGCATATATTTTTGCAAAAAAACTTAATTGAACCAAGAAATACTGGTTTGAAAATACATGCATGTTGTAACATTCAGGTATTTGGGAACTTCTAGGTAACTGACATCTTGCTTTTCTTACTTTTACAGTTAACTTACCTCGGGTGGCAAGAGAAGTGAGCGGGTGTGACAGAGGTTCACTTTGTGCTGCTGCTCTGTATGAATCTCATGGTTATTCTTTAACCTGCTTGCCATCAGTAGCATCTACCGGACAGGCGCCCCAGCTTGGAAAAGATTTGGTTTACTACCCAGACAGGAGGCCAGGTTAGAACAAATGTTGAATTGGCAGACGGGACAGAAAGAAGCCTCTGTGACCAGCCTGTATAAAATAATAGGGGGACCATCAGAAGCCAGAGTTAGTTTGGGGTCTGTACCTGGTCGGGACACAAATAATTTGGAAGGACAGGGGACAGCAGTAATTACGGCCTATTGTCTCTCCCCATATGTTAGATGGCAGCAACCCTGGATATCGGTGCCCATTCAGAAACCTGCAGGGAATGCTGGGAATTGCAGTCTGGTAGTGCAGCACTGCTGGGGTTGGGAGGTATCGGCAGAGGGTGCTGCAGGGAGTTACACACCCTATTATTTGGGGCTTCCATATGACCCGGAAGTGCTTCCAATGCATGTAGCCCTGACACTGGAAGTACTTCTGGGTCTTGCATAAAAAGAGCCGCACTGCCTTGTCCAGGTGAGTCAGAGCTGGGAGTGGAGTTAGGCAACGCTCAACTGGATTAGAAGGAGTGTGGTGAAGAGAGGGGAAGAGAGAAAGAAGAGAAACATATTATTTAATCATTTTAAAAGGTACTAGTGTAATAAAACCTCATTTGATTTGAACCTGGGACTGTGTTGGTATGTTTGTGTTTTTAGTGTTCGCCAGCCTTCACAATATACAAAATATACAAGTTGAAATTACCTGTCAAGTTAAATTTGAAACAGCAAAGTTGCAAAGACGTTTTCTAAGTTTTAAGACTGATGGTTTTTAAAATTCATTTTCAATGGAAGTTTTTGAAACATCAAAAAATGTACAATGCTTCTTATTTGAGACATCTCACTGGTAACTGAACTTTACTTTTTTTGGAGAATAAGTATACCAAATTTCAACAAAATCAGTCCTAGGGCAGCTAAGCTGTTTCATGTGGGAAGACAGATATGACAACAACAATAGATGCTTTTTGCTTTATATGAGAACAAATGCAAAAAGTATGTATTTAGAAAATGTAAACTTATTCTCTATAACTTTCACATTGCATTCAGAGACTTAGTTAAATGATGTGAAAGTTACAGCATTTTACATTGTTTAATTACTTCAGAGTCAGTTAACACATTTTTGTTTATGAAATGTTTAATTATTTAAAATAACAGCATTAATAGAATAAAATTACCTGCATTAGTAGACTACATTAAATGCATGCTTTTTAACAGTGATTAACAATGTAATGTATTTAGATACAAAGCCCAAAAGAACTTGGTGGCTCAGTAGCTTTCACAGACAGCAGATTTCAACTCTGGTAATGTAAATATAGCATTGGTTGATGTGCTACAGTTTGATGTTGTTTGTGGAAGGTCTATAACTAATTATAGTTAAAATTTCTTAATCTCAAGATATCAGTGTTGGCTGCTGTAGACCATGATGGATAGCAGGTCTGGAGCTTGGGCAATAAATTATTGTGTCAGAGGAATATTAAGTCATTACAATGTGCAGATAATGAGGCCTTGAAGTTGTTTTAGTGAAACATAAATTCTGAGTAAATTCTACATATTTGTTCACTCTGTGAATACTGAGGAATGCTTACATAATTCCTTTCCTCTTACATTCATTTCCAGATTAGTATTTTTTTAATGGTTATTTTACTTCAAGGCAGAAGGAGACGTGAACTGGTGTACAAGTGACCTTGGGTCTTTCTCACCATTGGACTAATTTCCTTTGATGACCTGTTTTCCTATCGGGGTGGCTGTTGGAGGTGTAAAAAAGGAAAATCTACAAAATATACACGTTGAAGTGACCTCTCTCAAGGTAAATTCAAAACAGTATATTAATCATTATTAATAATAATAATAATAATAATAATAATAATAATAATAATACATTTTATTTATATAGCGCTTTTCCCATGCTCAAGGCACTTACAGAATATAAGAAAGAGTGCCAGGGTATACAGTATATAGCACTGTACAAACCAAATAAATAAATAAAGAACATTAAGACAGTAAATTCAGTAAAAGCCTAACAGACAACATAATTGATGGTCTAGAACACACATACCGGTTGATTGAATCAACAGTAAATTCAGAGAAAGCCTAACAGACAACATAATTGATGGTCTAGAACACACATACCGGTTGATTGAATCAATCGCACATAATGTTTTTGTGCTTTAAGTTAGACAGATTTGCAAATTCACCAGTGCTTTTTCAATGGGAGGTTTTGAAAATGCATACTTTTGTACAACACGCTCTTTATCAGATAGTTCAAAGAAAGTTGAACTTTCTTGACAAGTATCCATGAATAGTGGCATAGTGTGCTAAATTTCAAAACTATCAGTCCACTGAGAGCTGAGTTGTTCCATGCAGATGGACAGACAGACATGGCAATTGCAGTACATGCTTTTCGCATTATATACAAGTGCACCTAAAAATTATATAAGAGAGATCTGAACTACAATGCTGTAGCTTGCAGTTGGAAATCCTATACAATGCAAAACAATACAATTTATTTTTGTATAGTCGAAAATCACACAAGGAGTGTCGCAATGGGCTTTAATAGGCCCTGCCTTTTGACAGCCCCCCTGCCTTGACTCCCTATGTAGACAAGGACAAACTACCAAAAGAACCTTATAGGGAAAAAAATACAAGAAACCCTGGGAAAGGCAGTTCAAAGAGAGAGCCCTTTCCAGTTAGGTTGGGTGTGCAGAGGGTGTCAAAAAGGGGGTAAATATAATGCAATACACAAAACAGAACACAAGTAACTCTCAATACAATATAATAGCGCCATAGGAATATTAAAAGTACAGAGCACAACTCAACAGTAGATAATATTACATGCTACGATTTGGATTTGTTTAGACTCCTGGAGACCTCGGCCATCAAGCTGCCTCCCCCTACTGGCCATTCCACAGCTGACTCAGCACTGGCCCAGCCAATCTGATGAAAGGACCCCTCTCCCCAATGATTCCTGCGATCCTCCATCAGAGTTGACTTTACCTTTGGCAGGCAGAACAACCTGGCAGGAGGGCACTGGCACCAAGTGCCACATTTGAGTACCGAAAAGAGAAACAGAATAGGTGAGGGTTAGTAACAAATTATAACTTTCATGTTACTTATGTTTTAGTGCTTAATGACTAACAACAGAGATGCAGTCTGTACAGTTAATCAGCAGCTCTAGTCAGGTTATGCTAAACTGAAGTAGTGAGTCTTCAGCTGGGATTTAAAAGCTGAGACCGAAGGGGCACCTCTTAGTAGTAGGCAGACCATTCCACAGTTTAGGGGCTCTGTAACTAAAAGCTCAACCTCCTTCTGTTATTTTATTAATCCTTGGAATCAAAGGAGACCGGCATCTTGACATCTTAATACAGTATATGTTCTGGTTTGTAAGTCATGATATGTTCAGACAAGTAAGCCGAACCATGGCCATTTAAGGCTGTCAAAAGGTGGATTTTGAAATCTCCCTTAAACTTAACCAGGAGCAAGTGTAAGGAATTAAGAACTGGAATTATGTGTGTGTATTTTCTTGTTTTTGTAATAATTCTTGAAGCAGCATGTTGGATTAACTGGAAGCTGTATAAAGAACAATTTGAACATCCAGTGAACATCGCATTGCAGCACTCTATCCTACTAGAAATGAATGCGTGAATTAATTTCTCAGAATCCCGCTTATTTAGAAATCGGCTTCATTTCCCAGCATTTTTTAGATGGAAGAGACTCGCACTGAGATCTTCCATCTTAAAAATCCTATCCTCTGTGGTATTCTGCATATATTCTGCAACATACAGTACAGTAAACCAGCACTAACATTCAGCTTTACAACTATTAAAAATAAAGCATTTTTACAGTTTTCTTCACTTTTCTCAACTGGGTGGATTTTTCTGTGCCTCAAGGCAATGGAATTAGTGAGAACTATTTTCCATTAAGATGTCTGTAAACTTCAAAGAATTTCTTGTATGCCACTCAACAAGTCCATCAAGATATGAAGATTTCAATAGAGTAAATGTATGGTAGCACAAATGGGTCTAGACCTGAGAGGGACACGCTCTTTAGGTGGCCATGGGAATACCTGGAGAAGAAAACTATTAAAGCAGTCCTTAAGCAATGTGTGAGGGCTGGCGCAGACACAGCATTTAGAGAACACTATGTGTCTCCTGGCTGTTGAAGCTTATTGGCATCAATGCATGGCTGTCAAAGAGCTTTGGATTAGGACTTTGGCCTTGGATCAGCTTGGAGTTGGGGACTAATGTGGCAGACTGGGTGCACCTGACACCCAGGTGAGCAGAGTGAGGTGGAGCCGGGTGGCATATATGAGTGGAAAAAGCAGTTTGGAGCGTATTGAACCCTTGAAGACCTGGATGGTAAGCAGCCACTGAAACCAACAGTTGTTTTTAAGGCCACTAACTATCATCCTGGCATAAAGTTGCCTAATTCATTCCTCTGTCTCTCACACACTCCATTTCATAACAATATATTTTTATATTATTCCAGAAGGAACTTTTTTTTATTGAGATCTGCAACAGGCTCCATACAATAAATAACCATGCATAGATGGTAACAGATTTGTGAAATAAAAATGGGTCGTAATTTTAAAAGGACTCTTGCTACATACACCAACACATCAAAGTTCAGATTTTCTTAATCTGTTAGTCTCCTGATAGGAGGCCTACCATACATTAAAGATTTCAGTTTTTTTCTACATACAGGTGGTCGTTGACTTGTTTGGTTCCAACTGACTGGTTGCAAGTCGATCTGGAAAGAAGATGGACCAGTTAATGTATTCAAACCTGACTGTATGCATAGTACAGTAAGTAAGTAAGTCCCTTAAGTCAATTTTTTTTTGTTTTATATATCCGTTTTATCATCATTCTTAGCATACTGTGTAGATTTTCTCTTTTTTTTGTAATTTTTTTTAAATTATTTTTTTCATTATTACTGTTGCCTGCATGGGTGCTGAATCTTTAATAGCTTCACAAATCCTTTCTTTGTCTGTGTTATGTTATGTCATCAGTGTGAGCCTCTTCCAGTGTTCCTTGTGTTAATTGTGAGAAAAGGAACTGTACTGGCAGAGTGTAAGCACTCATATGTCTTAAGTTTAAACATTTCAGCCTGTTAATAATAAACATTTACAGATAAAGGAGTTCAGTGTGGTTTCATTACCCCTTCGTGGTGGTTCTCATGAAGCAAAACATCGTGAGTCACAACGCAGAAGCTTCAGATTAAACTTATTAAAACCCAAGCATGGATGTACAGCAAAGGGATAACTTAAAGTCACATGCGATCACATTTGCTCTCCTTTCTCCCTCATACTGCTTGATCATCTTCATTTTTGTGTCTAGATAAATTACTTTTTTATCCTGTAATTGTAAGGCCGGAGTTATAGACGTGACGCATGCTGCAGCAGACGCTCCTGCTACGCAAGCGTTGTAGTGTTTATACTTGTGCGCGTACTTTACGTAAATCTGGAGGAATCCACCAGGTGGCAGTGCGAGATATTATCACGGTGAGAACATGTTCGGCTTCTCTGTGTTGTGAATTGCCTAGAACACCTATTAAATTCCAATGACACCATACCGCAATATCTCTGAAAAGGATGTTTATTCAATAAATCCATCAATCCAGGGATGTGTTCATTCCAGCAAGCACTGGGCACGATTGAGAAACAATCCCTGGACGAAGCCTCAGCTCATCGCAAGGTGAATACAAGCACACACATACACTAACGTCATTTTAGAGGCACCAAATCCCCAAATCTGCATATCTTTGGAAGGGAACCGGAGCACTGTGTGGAATACAAGCAGGAAATATCAGCAACGTAACTCCTTGCGAGACAGCAGTGCTACCGCTCCGCAACCGTGTCAACCCATGTGTGTAATTATTCCCCCCATGTGTGTAATTATTAACAGTATTCATTATTTAAATGTAAAATGTAACATACACATTTTAATGCATTTCATCATGAAAGTGATATCAAGTATAAATCTAAAGATTCTAAATGTGCAGAGAGTTGGAATATCATACATTTAGTTTGTTCTGTGTTGAGATCTATTGCTGCTTGCCGCTGCTGTCAGGTCCAAGAAGCTCGGAGCAATTAAAAACTGGGATGACGTTTACGATGGTCTGCTTTAATGATAAAGTAAACTATGAGGTTAAATTGGACATTTTGAGATTAAAGCCGAAATTTCCACTTTAATCACAAAATACACGTTTTCACCGTGTCCTTAATTTTTTTCTCAGTGGCTGAAATACAGTGCTATACATTATGTTGCTGTTGTGAAGTTGCAAAAAAAAAAAAAGACGGCACAAAAGATGCTTTGTGAGACTTTTAAAATGTATCATGGCATTACGATCGGGAATATGTGACGCTTTAATATAACAGCACCACGAATGCATCTGTATGTTGGCATTTTGCTTCACCACATCGAACCATTCATGAAACAGTGAAGCACACACATCGATCCCCGTAGGATCTGCATAGAGGCTTTCTGTCGCATGTAGATAGTAAACAGAGACTCTGACGTCATGTTTCGACTTTTAGCACACTGCGCCTCCCCCCGACTTTTGCTGGTACTGCAACTCGCACACGCGTCGCATTAATTTCTGAGGACCTGCTCAGAGGACGCGTGAAATGAACGCTGGGAACGTGTGGCAGCCATGATGTGGGCGCATATGCGTTCTGAGAGTGAAGTATAAACTGGCCCTAAGTCAAATGTAACTGGACATATTCGAAACTGCTGCAGGTAATAAACTGAGATTGAGATGAATGAGTCATGGTGTACATAGCTGGCGTGGCATAAACTATTTTTGCCCATGAGACGCTGTAGTTTTCGTAAGCCAAATGGTTATAAGAGGCATTGGTCATAAGTCGATGACAACCTGTATTAGAAAGCTTTTTAACTTCATGTGCAAACAACCCTTCCCAGAATGAAATGATGCTTTATCAAGCAATAGTTCTACGAGGAACCACACAAACTAGGAAATGTCCAAATAGTGCTATTAAAGATTCATTATTTTTAACAGTGCAGTATGAGCTGACATTCTATTATTCAAATAGGCAGCTTCAGTGCCAGCTTTGGGAAGCCTATGAAAAGGGCAAAAGAGTCAGATTAATAATAATAATAATAATAATAATAATAATAATAATATATTTTATTTATATAGTGCCTTTCCCATGCTCAAGGCACTTCACAGAGTTTAAGAATGAACAGCAGGGTATACAGTATATAGCATTGTACTAAACCAGATAAATAAATAAATAAATAAAGAAGAGTAAGATAGTAAATTCAGAGGAAAGAAAGCCTAACAGACAACATAATTGATGGTCTAGCACACACACACAGGTTACATGAACATCTTGACATAGAGGTAAACTGAAAGAAGGGTAGCAAAGTCAGGTAGAGCTAAAAGCCTTCCTGAACAGATGAGTTTTGAGTTGTTTTTTTTTAAAAAGAATTCATGGAGTCAGCTGATCTAATTAATTTCGGTAGGTCATTCCAGAGTCTGATCAACATCCTAGTAGGGGAAAAGGGAGCAGTCCTTTCAATGATAACAGGCTTTCTTACTGATCAATAAACTGTGCTTCAATAAATAAATAAATAGGTACAACACAATAACTAATGTTTTGTAGTTGCGGCCAGCTCCTTACAATCTACTCTCCACCATGTTCATTTCTCAGGGCTCCGGAGTCCCTTCATCACGACTGAAGTCTCTGGTAACTTTCTCCACCTGCGCTGCTTCTTGTCTCCTTCTCCCCGGGGATCCTCCTCACACAGACTGCTCCCTGCTCTCACCTCCTGCTGGAAACACCAGACTGGCACGTAGTCGCGGCGCTCCTATTTAAAGCCGTGGAACAGACGGGATGCTTCTAGAGAGTTCACTGTCAATCAGGTAGTGAGCTCCAATCCGTCTGTAAAGGCTAGTCGCCAGCATTAAACAGTGACGTAGCTGCGCTTTTGACGGCTCGCCGCTTCAGTATTGGGAAGTTACAGCAAGAGTACTAAAACTGAATATACAGCATGGGACAGTAACGCCGGCGTTCCTTACGTCACTTATTAATATGTAATATTCCTGTTTCTGTATTTTAATGTACACGGTTATTTAAAAATATGTATCAATTACTGAGAAGTGATACAACTATAAAGGGCTGAGGCTGAAAGAGGTAAGATGTTGAAAAATACAAGAATACGTATCATATTTTTTTCTTTATCACCTACTATGCACTTTTATGATCCGACCAAACTTATTAGGGTTATATTTCCCAAAGGCATACGAACACCTTGAGCTAATACAGTCCAACGTCGATGATGTGACGTTTTGCAATAGATGAATGACAATTTTAATGTTTTTTCTCTTTATTAATTGTAGTTGATGAGGACGAAATTAATAAAACATGGATTCCTGTCCCATTTCTTATCACACAACTAAGGATTTGTAAGTCACTTTGGATAAAAATTATACCTAAATGAATAGATGACAATTTGCAGTGTGTGTTTGCATGCACTTTTCGGATTCATATTTCAAATTAGTGTTAAAAGATTATATGCACCGGTGTTATACTCTGATCTCACGCACAGTTTATAAGTAGTTATACAGCACATGAGCATTGACACGGCACAAAGACCGTTGAAGATAATAAAGTTTTATATTTTGAGACCATTTTCTGATTCCTGGCCCGTCTTACGTGTTGTGTCATTAAAACAAAATTAGAACACAAATCTTGGTTGACGCACCTCAAACTGCCAGTAGAACGAAATTGGAAGGCGGCCTCTGCAGCATCGATCTTTTTTTTTTTTTTTTGGAAGTGCGCCCCCGAGTGGCGACAGGCGAACGCTGGCGCCAGGCACGCTGGTGTGTTTGCTCTGCCAGGGACTGCCACTCCGTGGTTAGTTCGGGAAAAGGAAAGCAGCGACAGGCTGAAGAATGAGAGCAGCGGCTCGCATCCTCTGATTCCCAGCTGGAGGTGGTGCCAACTGTATTCCCTTGAACACTACAAACCTACCATCCTGCGATCAAATGTTTATTTGGCTCATTGAACAATCTGATCGGCTGCCTCTCGCGAAGAACCCGCTAGCTGGCAGGTAGGCAGTAACTGCCCATTTTTTTACTTTATTTATTATTTCTATTCAAATCACTGCGTTTTCTTTTTACCAAGTGTGCTTTTTAAATACGTGGCGTTGGCTAGCACTAAGCAGTCTCACACGATACGTGCTTTGCTTCACTGGACGTAGAGTGCCAAGTCACGTAAAGGTGGAAACACCTGTGTGGAGGAGTCGGGCGCAACTGGGCATCTTGGTGAGTCGCGCTTTTCACTTTTGGCACCCTGCGTGTTCCCATCGTGCAGAGTGAAACGGTGTCTGAAGAGGTGCGATCGGCCAGTGCGTGCGCTGCTAGGTGGGAAGTGCTCTCCAAATAAAAAATCTGCTTTTCGGTGAAAGGGGGCGGGTGTCTGGGTTAGCAGAGCTCTGCAATTTCCCACCTTCATGACGGTCTACCGATGAGCACGGAACAAGAAGACTGATGCTAGTCGGGTCAAGCCGTGTCTTTCTTGTTAAAATAAATGTTGCGCTTTTAGTGAGAATCTGTTTTTTTATTTTTACTATTTTGGGTAATGAATGTGTTATACATTTTGGCATGGCGTAGACGGCAATACGGAGGCATGCAAGCAGGTGTATGCTCAATGTTTATTGTCACTGATTTATTAACTGGCTGCTAATACTGGAATATTATTGACGTAGCAGAGACAAGAATAGGAAATCTCTAATAAGTTTGAAAATTACAGGTTGGGGGGGGGTTCACTGAGCAGGAAATCGTGTGCCAGTCTAGACCAGACTAGACAGTGAAGTAAATGTTGTTTTCCTAATTTGCTTTAGAGTGAGACAAGGATATAAAAAATGGACAATTTAAACGCATTCTTATTTGGTACGGTGGTGCATTTGAGTGACGGATCGTAATCTAGTTAATTACGGCTTTCGAGTTATTTGCTTCACGTGTGAATAATTCGGCGACCTTCACGGTTTCCTTTCTCGCAAGTGCAAACATTTTTCATCAGTGCGCGGCGTCCGATCGCTTTGCTGCCAAAGTTGAAACTGTAATCAAATTATTACTGGAGGCAAAGGTGCGCGTGCCCATAGATGGGTGGGTCATTGGAGTGTTAGTTTATAAATTGGAAACGGAAAGACTCACCAATAGATTTTACAGGGAGCAGCAGGTCAGGTGGGCAGTGGTTAGCCTTTGATTTAGTCATGGCATTGCTGTTTAAAGAGACTGACTAATTCATTAGTGTGCCATTGATGCAAAATACAATGTGGTGCAGTACCTGACAGAGACTGGAATCCCATCCGGGACTGCTTCCTGCAAACTCCAGTGGCTCGATATTAGATCACGCAAAATTGATAATTAATGGGACACATTGGAAGGAAATAGTGAACTAGAACTTTCTAGCATTCTGAATTGATTTGTCTAGAACGTTGACAAATGTAATCATTTTAACTGTTTGTTTTAAGGTGGTTAAACCTGCTGCCTCAACCCCCCCTTGAGTCCTGAGTGTAAATCCTAACCTGGACAGCCTTCCCTGTCTGGCGTTTGCATGTTCTTCCCCTCTCTGCATTAGGTTTTCCCAGGATGTATTCTAGTTTTCTTCTCATACCATAAACACATAGACTCTTAAAAATGCAGGTGCCAAAGCGGTTCTTCAAAGCAATGCAATAGGTGAATCATTTCTGGTTGCTTAAAGAACCATCCACATCCAGACAGAGCATGGATTTATAAAGAACTGTAACACAGTTGCAAAGCCAGACATTGCAAAGTGAACAGGCCTGAAAACAATTGGGTGGACAATCAATAAGTCACCAATCAAAGTAAGACTCCAAAGGGAAAGGACTATCCCTTCTGAAGTTTAGAGCTGCACAGTTTAATGATGATTAAATAGAGTTCTGGGTTACTTGAAGCTTATGTTATGGAACGGCTTTTCTTCTTAATGAGGGGTCCTGGCTTCTGAGTGTACCCTTCACTGTGGCTTCACCCATACTATACCAGGCTTCATAAACAACCACAAACAGATGAGTTTTGTAAAATATCAATGGGTTCCTGATTTTAAAATAACTTTTGCTGCATACAGTCACACATTTTAAGCTTCACTTTTCTTGATCTCTTAGTAATCTGCAAGAAAGCCTACTATCACGTGTTTTATACTGAAGTACAGTACATCTATTTTTTAAATTGTTACAATTTAAAATGGTTTATTTGTTGTAACGTGTTTTTATACTATTAGAAATATTATGAACATAACACATTCCAATGCTGTACTTTTTACATTTATTTATAAATCTTTTGCAAGTACACAAGCATTGTTCAGTGTAAATCTTAAATATACAACAAAAAATGTTTACATGTTTCTGCAGCTTTCTTGAAAATATGTTTTATTACGAGTTCTTATACTTAAAATTAACAGTTGAGAAACAGGGTTACTTACCAGAAATCCTCTGTTATAAAAGTCTGCTGCTGAATATGACCAGACCTGTATAGCCATGTCCACTCCACTTGGGAAAGTGTTCTTGTTTTTTGGCAGTTGGAAAGCCAGCACGCTGGAAAGTTCAACCGGAAGAATATACAAACGGCCCCTCCCACACAGCACAAGAACAACCTAAAATATTAGCTTAACTGAAATAGTATTTTTATGTTTATTCCCTCCACCATAACTTATTTTGATACAAATAATTTTTTTTTTACTTTGATTGAGAACTGAAACCAAATATTTCAAACTGCAACACTAAATGACTAATCTTAAGTTACGTGAAAGAAAAAATTTACGTTGAATGAACAACATCAATGTTATACTACCACCGTACCACCATGCCACCCACACACAAACTGATAAATCATAAATGTGCTGCACAGTTGTTTCCTGGTATATTTTTATGACTGGAACATAGACAATTTAAGAGATTAATTTATGGTCACATAGCAAGTCATTGGTGGGTTTAATCTAGCAGGCAACCTATTTATTACTATGTTATGTATTTATTTTTATTATATTATTCATATTGGGCAGCACATTGATACATTGGATTAGTTCTGCTGCCTCATGGATCCAGCATGGTGAGCTAAAAACCTGTCCATTTTTGATAGCCTACTGCTGAGTCCCCACATGCTCACAGCACCACTTTAGAGGTGCCAGTCAATCCAACCTCCGCATCTTTGTGATGTGAGATGAAAACTGGGGCATGCGGAAGAAAACACAAAAAGTCATGGACAGAAGGTGTAAACTCAAAACAGACATGGATCAGGACCAGTTTTTAACTTAGGGATGGATTCATGAGGCACCGGTGTTATTAGGGTTCAAAATTCATTTTTTCTAAATTAAACTTTAAAGTAGAAATCATTTAAAAATGTATGCCAGAAAAGAAAAGCATGTCCCATTTATGTAGTTTTACTTTTTCAAAAATTGGCAGTATAATTAAACAAAGATTTCCAAGGAAATTAAAAATTTGACTAAAACTAGCATTTGGCAGGAAGAGGGTCAATGAGTGGGCCAATGAAAGAAGTTCAGCTTTTAAATTAAATATGGAGATCTGAACAGGCAGCACCTACAGACAGAAAAAGATGTTGAAGAAAAATACTAAGAACATGTCTTAACTGTTTTCTCATTTGGATTGTGGTTTTCGCTTCTAAATAAAATATGACTGCTCTTTGCATTGTCAGCAAATGACTGTTTAAAACACGTGTTGATGAGTGCTTTTACTTTTTTATATATCCTGACTTCATCTTTGATCTGTCTGACTGGCTGAATTGTGTGCGTGGAAGCAATGTCCCCTTAATGGTAGCACTGCAAAGCTCTTAACAGAAATAACTCCAGTTACATCAATGTGAATGTTTATTCTTGATTTACACGTTGTTTGGTCAGCAATGATATTGATCTGACATCTTCTAACGCATGCTGGCGGCGACACTCTGCCAGTAATCTTTACTTGGGTTTGCGCATGAGTCTAAAAAAGGGAATGCCTCAGCCATGGAAGTTGTAGTGGGTTTATTGACAAATGGAAAAGGAACCCAAGATTGTACAGGTTCCAGCAGGAGACATTACCTAAGACCTGGATTTATACATTTCCTCCCTTGCTCCAGGCAACCTGAATTGGATAAAGTGGGTCAGAGGATGGATGGATAATTTAGACCCTCTTGTGAGCTGGGCTCAACTGGATAAAATCAAGTAGAAAAGAGATAGATGTATGGGTACTTTGGCATAGAAGTTGTATTGTATAGGATATTTACTTAGTGTTTTAAGTCTCATAGTGTATTAATGGAATAAGGCGCAAGGTAGTTACCATGCTCAGAATTACAGTTTAAATATAGATTAAGAAGACCCAGGGTTATTTTTTCTAAGATATATACTACTGCAGAAGATTAATAAAAGTAAAATTAACATTTTTCTGTTTTGTAACGGAATGGCATCTAATGCAAGGTTGTTTCCTGCCTTGAACCCAATGCTGCCAAGATAGGCTTTAGCCTCTGTGTATGTAAAAGAGCCATCAAATCACAGTATGACTATTGCTGTGAACCCATGTTGGCACAGGGATGTTAATTGAAGGGCAGCATGGTGATGCATAATTTAGAGCTGCTACTGTACCACCTAGCTCCAGACGTCTGTGTTCATGTTTCATTCTGTTCACTGCCTATTTGGGGATGGCCCACTCCTCTCAAATCTGTCTTACCCAAGTGCTTTGATGAAATTTCTACATCCTAGAAACAGGTATATTAAGTTATTTGATGTTTGTGCAAGAGCATTCCCTGTGATGGACTGGCAACATATCTGTACTCGGTTTCTGCTTTGATCCTGATGCTGCTGAGATAGACCGTGGGCACCATGGTCCTGAAATAGATTACATTTGTTTAATAATGCTCACAGCATCACTTTAGAGTGCAGGTAATCTAATCTACAGATTTTTGGGATGAGGAAAAAACTAGGGCCCCCCAAAGAAAACTTAAAAAGGCACAGGAAGAAGTTGTAAGCCCAACACAGATATGTAATAGAACCTGATTTGAACCTAGGATGATGGATCCATGAGGGTCCATAATGGATGGATTTAGTTTAAGTAGCTTACTCAGGGATCAACAGGTATTGAAGTGGCAGCCTGGTTGTTTATAGTCTAAAATGTTGGCCAATCTGCCCTTAAGTATTTGTAAATTCACAGATGGGAAAAGTAATTATGATCCTTTGACATAACCCTTAAAAAACCATAAACCCATAGAGTGCAGTGTGACTGGAACAATTGGAGTATTGTGTGATCAAAGAATTAAGGCGAAGGTTAAAGATGAGGTTTGTAACATACATGAGCATTAAAGGGAGCGCAGGAGGATAATTTGGAGATGGCTGAAATGTGGATGTTAAGGTGGATGTGTGGAGTTACAAAAAAGTCAGAATAAGAAATGAGACAGTCAGAGGTACAACAAAACTGAGAGAGCTATCTAAGAAAGTACAGGAAAGTAGTTTGAAGTGGTATGGGCATGTGATTAATATGTGGTCAAAAGAGTGATGGGAATGGAAGTATCGGGGAAGAGAAAGCAAAGGAGGCCAAAGAGGAGGAGGATGGATAAAGTAAAAGAAGGAATAGGGGTTGATCTATCAATTTATCAAAAACTCAGAGTCAAGGGGCATGCCAGAGCTTAAGCCAGAAGCAATTCATATGCAAATAGACACCAGGGGCCTCATGCATAACGCCGTGCATAGAATTCACACTAAAACATGGGGTAAGGACAAAAGCGAAAATGTTCGTACACACAAAAAAATCCAGATGCATAAATCTATGCGTACACCAACATCCACGTTCTTCCGCTCCATAAATCCTGGTCAGCATGAAAAGTAACGCACGTGCACACACCTGCTGCCACTCCCTGAACTCCACCCAGAATTAAGCCTCTTTCAATATGCAAATCAATATAAAGAGCCCTTAAGCTCAGCGTTCTGTGAAAAGGCAATGGCAAAAGCATGGGGGAAATAGAAGAATTTCAGCGAATACCAAGTGGAGGCAAGGAAAAAGTACTATTTGTTGGTTTAAACAGCTGTATAAACAATAAAAGGAAATTCATCGAGTGACATAGAGTGTCGGAGAAACTTGAAAGCTCAAGTTCACAAAGTCTCACAGTGCCTGAAATAAAAAAGATTGTCAGATATCAAAGTCGCCGTGAAAAGGTGAGTCGTAGCCCACTGTCTGAGTGTCATATGAAAGCTTATTAGAGTACAGAGAAAAAAAAATAGGCACACAGTGGGAAAAAAGCATGAAATGTCAACTTTAATCTTGAAATTTCCACTTTAATCCTGTAGTTTATTTTGTCATTAAAGTAGAACATCATAAATTTCATCTTAAAATTGTTTAATTTACTAGTTTCTCAAATCCCATCGTAACTAAAGTAGCACGTTAAATGCTTTGTTTTGTATTTGATCTTCTATGTGCTCTATGTGTGTGAATCACTACGTGCTTCTTAAACAGGCTTTCTCTTCCTCTGACAGGACACAGAATCCATTACATTCGTGATATTACAGTTCTCTGAATACTGAGATGTATACTTGATTTCATTTTCATGATGATAGGAGTTAAAGCATGTATTAAATATGGGAACACGGTGGCGCAGTGATTGTTCATGCTTCACGCAAGATGCTTGCTGCACTGTGCGCGACCTTCGATGAAATTATTTATTACAGCAGTACTCTCTCTTTCAAACATACTAACCTCCAATTCCTGTCCTTACTTTTCTTTCTCCAAATACCCAGTTGCCACACAATCATCTCTGTAATAGACGTTAAGCCATCTGTAAGCTTAAAACGCAGATTCTTCAAAACTTTTAAGGAAGACTGAAATATCTTCGTAGTACATGTTTAATTATTTTATCCTTCCAGTGTCGCGCCAGCCCCAGCAAGAATACAGTGCGAGGCAGGAACAATCCATGAACTGAGCGCCAGCTCCTTGCTAGCGATGCGACACCGTGTCCTCACATGTTTATTTATTAACAATATAGATTATTTAAATGAAGTTAAAATTTTATCTGTATAATATAATAAACATATTTTGCTGCATTTCATCTTAAAAATGATATCGTCATCATATGTAAATATGTGCTTTATAAAGTAGCTCAGGTTGTGCAATATTATAACTGTATCGCAAGTTTACAGTGAGGTAATTGTACTAATAAGTACAAACCGTTCTACAAGGAGCACTTTATTGAGTGCGTTTATAGTACTTGGGATGAAACTGTTTCTGACCCATGAGGTCCGTACAGGAAAGGCTCTGAAGCGTTTGTCATATGAGAGCAGTTCAAATAGGCAGCATGGCTGAGGCAGCATGTGCTAGATGCTGTATACAGATAATTCTCTTTTCAATCAGCTGCTGTAGTGCTGTGATTCCCCACTCAGATACAGTGATATAAATAATCCAAGTGGTGCAGTGAGAGTAATATGGAAAAAGATGAACCGCTGTGGCAACCCCTAACGGGAGCAGCTGAAAGAAGAAGAAGAAGGTGCAGTGAGAGTAACATTTTGTGGACCATTATATTGTTACAAGTTAATTACAATCAGACACATTAAACTAATAAACAATATGCGGTTAATTTCAGTGTGTTTATAAAGCCGCGTCAGGGATGTGGATCTAAAAAAGAAAGGGAAACCACACTGGAACAGTAGCACTGTTTTGACGCTGGATGCTGCCAGTTTACAAAAGTGAGCGGAGAACTTTCGTATGCCAGGGTTTTAGCTAGCGTGAAAATGAGCGTGGCTTTACACCAAGTTTAGGTATTATACATTGCGATTTGAGCGTGGAAATGGGCTTATGCAACATTTTCGTGCATACGCACCGTTTATACATGAGGCCTCAGGACAGGGCAGTGTGTCAATCCATTGTGTGACATACTCACACATACACCTATCTTCACTCATACTCATTGAAATGGTAATAAACCTAAAATGCATGTATATGAGGTGAAAACCAGAATTAAACAGAAAAAACACAAGCAGGTACAAGGTGGACATATAAGCTTCACACATGCTAACCAAAGAGAGACTTGAACGGAAGTCTGTGAAGCTATGAATCAAATGCGCTAACAAGTTTGTCACCCAAATAAGAATCAGCAAGTGCAAAATACAATAGAAAGCACTTCATCAAAACTATTTAGCTATTTAACTATTTAACATTTGTACCTGACATGATGCAGGTTTATAGGGCCATTTTTGTCATGCATATGGAGAACAGTGAAAGTTTTAGTTGCTTGTGCTAATCAACATGCAACCCGTCACCACTATCTGGGTAAGATATTCTATGGAAGTCTTTTTTTTTAGAAATAGTTTTAAAATTCTCATGACGTAGGAATGTGGTATAGAAAGTATACTATAAAACTGAAGATTAATTTACAGTAATTAGTTTCCACCTTCATTTTATCAAAGTTTCAGAAGAACTTGATGAACTCTCAGATATTCATAAAAGATTTCATAAGCTGCAGTCATCTGTGGAAAGAATATGCTGAAGCAAATTTTTCATTATTTTTTTTTTCCACTGTAGGCCACTCTTTGTGACTTTCTTGATTTTGTCATTTTCTAACTCATTTATTCATTTTTGTGGCAATCCTAGCCTGCACAAACAGCAAACTATGTTAAGCAAGATAGGAACCAACCTGGATGAGGCACCAGTCCATTGCCAGGAACAAACACAAAAACATACTCACCCATTTAGACTCAACTGAGAGTCAACATTTAACCTAATGTGCAGTTTTTGAGATGTGGAGGCAAAGCTGGAGTACCTGGAAAAACTCTACCCAGATATGAGGAAAAAGTGGGATTTAAAGCTGACAGTAGTAAAAAACATGTAACATTACAGATCAAAGACATACAGCACTATGCATCCTTTATTTGAGATGCTCCCTGCAAAATCTCTATATACTGTATCAATATACAGCATTTATAATAGTGTTTAAAGCATATTGGGTATGTCTTTCAGATTAACGTTCTTTTGAGTCCAATGCCAGATATATATGGAACAAACACGCTCTACAAGGTTTTGAAATTTCAAAATCTCCCACTAAAGACCATTGGCAAATCTGTTAATTGTATATCTTAAAACAGAGAGACATATCATGTGACTTCAGTTGTGAATTGCTGTTTCAATTTTACCTTGACAAGCATTACACCAACCTGTATATTTTGTATATTTTCCTCTTTTGTACGTGTGATAGACATTATTGATGACAAACAGATCTTCAAGACAAGTAAATAAAACACCAGCATTCTGCATGTGTGGTGTAAGAACGTGCTGCCACAAGCTGTTTCTCCTGCATCTGGAAGTCCAACTTGGATAAACTTCTACATCATTAAATTGTTTCTGCTTTATGAAGTTGTCCCAGCTAATTAAAGTCAAATGTAAGAGAACCACATGGAGTGAGGTCATCAATGGAATCCCTCAGGGGCGGTCTTTGGGTCATTACTTTTTACTTATACTGTATTTAATGTCATTGTTTCTGGTAAAATTACTAAACTTGTCCAATTGGAGTGATGGCGGATACTGAAGAGGTAGCAAAAAGAATTCACAAACACCCGGACATTCTTCAGAACTGGGAGAACACTTTCTAAATGCAGTTTAATTTAGAAAAGTTCAGAGTGCTACATGTGGGCAAAAGGAACATCGATTATAAATATACTGCTCAAAAAATGAAAGGAACACTTTTTAATCAAATTATAGCATCAAGTTCCTTTCATTTTTTGAGCAGTTTATAACATGGCAGACACTGTCTTACTGGAAGCAACTTCTAAAAAGGATTTAGGACTTTATGTTGACACAACATTTTCATCGACTAAGTAATGTACAGAAGGAAATTTAAAAGCCAGATAAATGTAGATAATGTTAGGTTATATCATAAAAACTGTTCAATATAAGTGAAGGGGCATTATGGTCAAACTATATAATGCACTAGTGAGACCTTATCTGGAGTATTGTGTTCAGTTCTGGTCACTACACCACAACAAAGACACAGCAGCTCTCCAAGCTGTGCAGAGAAGAGCAACCAAATGCATCCCAGACGTGTCCTACTGTGACAGACACAAAATTAAACCTGTTTAGTCTCAAGCAGAGGAGTCTGTGTGGGGACCTAATCCAGGTCTTCAAAATCCTCAAATGCATTGGTAAAGTAGATCCAGCAAAATTCTTTCAGTTTAAGGGTTAATTACGCACATGAGGACATCAGTGGAAATTAAGGAGAACACTGAAGCCATGAAGTACTTCTTTACACAAAGTGTTGCGGGACTCTAGAACAATCTGCTGAGAGAAGCAGAAACCTTGACAATCTTAAAGAAAAATCTGGATGAAATGCTAGGACAAGTTAGTTCACAGCTAAACAAACAGGCTTTATGGACTACATGTTCTCCTCTCATTTGTCAAATATTTTATGTGTCTTGTGTTTCTTATGCATATCTCCTCGCAATGCTTTAAGTCATAACAGGTAAATTACAGTAAATGACAGTGAAAGTATAAAATGCAAGAAAGGAAAACAAAGGGTTATCTAGATATGAATGAAATATCCTGTGGTGTGCAAGCCATTATGCACAGAATAAATAAAAATCTACCCAGTATTAACCTTGCAATAAGCCAACCATTATCCACAGATTATAATGATTCAATATTTCACTGACACTATAGCTCACTATCAGAGTCCCACGTTTACCTAATATCCATAACTGTCAGTTGCTGTAATAAAGTTATTCCCTATTTTAATGAAAATTACTACGGCCAGACATGCTTGAGCAAAGAAGGAATTAATTAGAAAAGTTTTTTTTTCCATTTAAGTTGTGTTAATTGGCAATTGTGTGGGAATATTGTGTGTGTGTGTGTGTGTGTGTGAGAGAGAGAGAGAGAGAGAGTGGTCCCTGTGAGAGACTGTCCAAACCTCTTTTCAGCCTTTGGCGCCCAATCATAGTGAGAAAACTGCAACTCTGAAATGGATTGAGAAGATTCTAGAACCTACTGTATCTACTGAAATCAGTCCACTGAGAGCTACAGTGCCTGCTCAGCCCTTGAATACACTTGAATGTTATGACATGCATGCATTTTCTAACTTGTTATAAATTAGTATTATGTCAATGTCATTACCATTATGAACACTCATACCACGATGTACAATTGGTGAAATTTCAGTGAACTGTGTCTTAGGGTCACATGCTTTGAGAACTGGATTGAAGCCAGGCTACAAATAGGACATGGAGAAAGGGTCCAGCAGGGATACACACTAAGTGATACTGCACTGGTAAGATTAGAAACCCTTCAAAAATTTGAGTGTGAAACAGAAGGTCACCTGGGAGCACATCCTTGCCTTCACGTCCTAGGAAAATCAGAATATTTGGTTAAATAGCTTTAGGTATGGAAAATTGGTGGAATATTGTGTCCTTGCTTGGTTCTATGTCAGCTGTAATAGAGATTTTGCAGTGGATGGGTACTGAGTAGTGCCAGGTCAGGATTAATAAGCACTGTTACAAAGTGGTCATAGAACTTTTTGGAGCGGACCTTAAAAGTTGATACAGAGCTGGCTATGATTACTTATATGGCGGAGTAATGGTCAAGGAATTGAACTTTAAACAACAAGATTGTGAGTTCAGTTTCTTCTCAGCCTACCTGTGCTGGATTTATAAAACCATACAAGTAAAATTTTACACCATACCCTGTTCTTGTATGTTTCATTGAGCAAGTTCCTTTTACCAAAAACACTAAAGCCAAGAGTCACAGGGAATGGAAGAAAGGTTCTTCAGTGCTGTGAAAAATGTATTATTTTATATACATATACTTAAAAGCTTGAGCCCTGTGATATACTGTAAGGACTCACAAGGGGCACAGAGAGAAACACATAATTCCCTGTCTGTACCTTCTAACTAACACATTTTAATAAAATGAATTCCATCCATCCATTTTCCAACCCGCTGAATCCAAACACAGGATCACGGGGGTCTGCTGGAGCCAATCCCAGCCAACACAGGGCACAAGGCAGGAACCAATCCCGGGCAGGGTGCCAACCCACCGCAGAATAAAATGAATTGACTCGGCTAAATGTGTAGTGGTTAAGGTTTTCGGACTTCAAATCCTGCTACTAATGCTGTGCGACCTTGAGCAAGTCACTTCACCTGTCTGTGCTTCATCTGGGAAAACAAAAGAATGATAACCAAGTAATATTGTAATTTACCTTGGGTAAAGGTGTCAGCCAATAAGTAAATAATAATAAATCTTTTAGAATTCTTCCCTGTTTTTGTATGGCGAAAAACTGCAAATTAGATTAAATGTCCCAAACAAATATCAAAGTAGTAAGTCCTGCTGATGTGTACTAAAACGTCTTTACCAGCTGTTAGGAGAGCTCTGCGTTTTATAGGAGCTCATGACCCTATCTGATTTTCTGAGCCTTGCAGTTTGTACTTTTCTTACATTTCCCAGGAATCTTTCTTAATCCCATGAGTACAAGGCTTCCTTCAGCTAGATTAATGTATTAATCACTTGAAAAGTGATTTAGTATTAGTTGAGTAAATTAAATATTAGAATGTTACACATTATTTGGTTTCTTCCCTCATTGCTGCGTTTTAATCTTCTTCAAAATATTTTATAGTCATATTGATAACTGATCGTCACAAGGAAAGCTAATGAATTTGTGTTACATGGCTTCTTATGTTCTGCATTTGCTCTGGACATAACCTGTAATGGCAAACATCCTTTTGAGTTACCCTCACACACTGTACCTCACTGAGTGATGCTTGCAAGGCACATCTATCCATTTTCTGAACCTGCTTATTCTCTTTATAGGGTTCTGGAAGCTAAAGCCTATCTTGACATCACTGGGAGTAAACTTGAAGTGGTCTATTGCATCCATATAATAAGCATTAGCACACTGATGTTCAGCCAGCGCGGTGGCACAGTAGTAGCGCTGCTGCCTTGCAGTAAGGAGACCTGGGTTCACTTCCCAGGTCCTCCCTGCGTGGAGTTTGCATGTTCTCCCCATATCTGCGTGGGTTTCCTCCGGGTGCTCCAGTTTCCTCCCACAGTCCAAAGACATGCAGTTTAGGTGCATTGGTGATCCTAAATTGTCCCTAGTGTGTGCTTGGTGTGTGTGTGCCCTGCCTGGGATTTGTTCCTGCCTTGTGCCCTGTGTTGGCTGGGATTGACTCCAGCAGACCCCTGTGACCCTGTAGTTAGGATATAGTGGGTTGGGTAATGACTGACAGTGATGTTCACACTTAAGGGTCAGTTATGGCCACCAATCAACATAAACTTCACCTCTTTGTCATTTGGAAGGAAACCAAAGTACTTATAATCATGCCAACCAAAAGAGAACACAGAAACTTCATACAGGCAGAAAGTGGAGCAACATTTGAACCCACATCTCTAGAGTTTTCAAGTGCTGCATTCACAAAGTCTGCATCTCTTACAAACATTCTCATCAAATAAGTTGAATATATGGTTTAGACGTGTGGCAAAAGTTCGTTACAGCCTAACCTTCCAAATACGAGCTTTCTTTATCCATTCCCTCCATTCCTGACTCTTCATGTTTTATTAAGACCAATCTTTTTAGGATATTATAATATTAACCCACTTCCTCAGTAAATTACATTAGAAAGAAAAATTGACTTTAAAAGAAACATTCTAAGGGCAGAAACCTGGAAAAGTTTTAGCACTGCAGCTGAGTTTCTCCTATGTATTTCCATACCTTATTACTTTTCAAGGTAGGTGTAATCCTGTTAACAATGCAGAGTTGGTTCCTGCCTTACATCCAGTATTGGGCACAGGGCTGGCACCAACCGTGGTCTTACACTCACACAGGGCCAGTTTGGAATCATCAATCAGCCTAAAGTGCTGGCTTTTAGGGATGCAGGAAGAAAATTGGGGAGAATATACAAGCTCCTTATATGCAACAACCAGACATGGGATTTGAAGCAGCATACTTGATTCATTAGACATTTTTCAATAAAGCTTTACAAAGCACAGACCCCCACAAGGCCTGTATGCCTTAGTCAACTATTCTTTATTTTGTGCAGTGCCATTCATGTTAAACGCATGACCACAATGTAATTTCCATGTTTACTCTCTAATTGAATTCTGTACAGTCTTTAATTCAATTCTATACAGTCTTTAAACTAGTAGATCAATATTTATTGCTTTTAAACACATATACCAAATCAAGCTGAATTTTTATTTTATTTGTATTCCTTTTATACATATTTGTAAGACCAGGAATCAAAGCCCTAGAAAAAAAAGCACACAGATAAATAAAGAAATGTGCATACACTATTCTCTCTGCAAGTCTGTTTACACGTCTTTTGACATTTTATTTTTCCCAGCCTTTTTCTAAGACAATTATTTTTATTACATTTTATTGTTATCTGCATGCAGCTCCTAGATAGTCCTATTCCACTGGTGTCACCGGCTTTATGTTAGGAAAATCCAATCAGCTTCAAGAAAAGGTTTATTTTCTCTGCTTGCAGTAACTGATTTAATGCCGTTTCACACCGAGACAGAAACTCCTGACACTGATAACTTGTGAAGTTACTTTGAAATGCTTGTGACATTACTTGTCATTACAAATAACACAAGAGGGTTTCAGTAAGTCTTAGATATGTGAGCAAGAAAAAAAACTGATTGGCTGTTGAAATTTCTTGCTGTTGAAATTTCTTTCAGTGCCAGGATGGTACGAATTGTTCTTTAGCAGGAAACCTCTCATTTTATGTGAAAGCCCTGTCATTCAAAATGGTCCTTTCTTTTCTTCCCTTCTGCCTAGCAGAGCACTGCATGTAATCACAGATATCATTTTTGTCTTTTTCTTTCTTTTAATATCTAAATATTTCTCTAAGGCATATTTTCATGTAATGCTGTTCTTGTATTGCAAATGAATGACCTTGGCTATGATAATATAACAGAATTGCCCGATAGCTTTAATGATGAGATTTCCATGCAACCTGAAATCACTATTACGTTATGAAATGAATTGCATAGAGTATGTTTCCAAATATCCATTATGCTAACATAATTTGGCATTAGTTGTCCTCTGGTAGCCTTTATTCAAAAGAGGGAGAAAATGCGCAAGACGGGGATTGAAAATATCACAGAGTTCATAGAGTGAGCTGAATGTAATGCACTAATTACAAAGATGGTAACGAATGTATAGACAACACATTTGACTGAATCCCACAGGGGAAGCCCTTTAAATAACAAACGGTTTTGTTACACTGACTTCTTCTCTTACATGTTCTTCAATGCAGATTATGTTATGTTGGCTACTGTCACAAAGCAATGGCTTAGGTGGCTTCCATATAATTGAAAAAGTAAAGACTCTTTAAACAAAAGGGAAGAAAAAGAGGCTCAATTCATGGTTTGCAAAAATGATAGCCAGAATAATACAGTGATATCGGAACCTTTCTTAGCCTGTATTTCATCTACAATCAAATAAAGTATTACCAAGCAGTATATTCCCAGTCCATTTTTTTATACTATTTCGTATTTAACTCTTTTTTCTCTTTCCCTACATTATTCATGTAGACCTAGTTAATATTATTTAACAATTTATAATTAACTAATACTGGTCAGAGTCGTTAGATACTCTATTCATTCATCTGTCTGCGTATTTTCTAACTAATCCAGATGAAGGTCGCATGGAGCTAGTGCCTATCCCGGCAGCATAGGGCGCAAAACTGGAAAGAGCCATTGACAGGGCACCAATTATTATACTCTGTATGCTTATATAAATTTTCCATACTTTAGAAACCTCTAAATATGTATATCTTCTGATTCACTGCTGGATTCTGTTTTGCGCCAACTGCTACCAGAATAAGTACTGGAATAAACAAATTCAAAAAGCTGATGGAGGGTTTTCAAAATTTATTTGTATTAGTATTTAGACAGAAAGGAACCATATAAAAAAGTGAGTATTTCTTCACTTCTAGGATTACAGTCTACTATATAGCATATTTTCAAGGCACACATTCTTCGAAAGAATGAATGAAAGCAGTTTCCTGTCACTTGGGGGAATCATGGAAGAGAAATGAAACAGCTCACATTTACCACCTGTGTTGGTCTCATTTAGCACATGTTGGCAAATAACCAATATAAAAATTTATGATGCTCCAAGGGCACCTTTAAATTCTGATTACAGTGATGTAAAAATCAGACTAATTATTACATCTTTCCTTGCTGACTCTGGCTATTAAAATTTCCCATCTCCGACGTCAAGCACTAAGGCATAATGGGTAAGGAATTAAGCACAGAAACTAGGCAGAGGTTTGAAATCAGACCCTTGGATCACTCGGTAAGCCTGAGCATGTTATATAAAGAAGGAGGGAGTAGAAGCCATGATGGATCAGTTTGGGCTTCATCAACCAGAATCCAGACATCATAGATACAGTTAGAGGCTGTTCTGCATTATGTTTCAGTTTACTGGTACACCTAGGGGAAGAGTGGGGATAGTTACAGCCCAGTTTGACTTCATTTAAAAAGAAAAAAATTAAAGTTTGGAAAGTTTATTTGGGTTGGATGGCTTTTGTATATTACTGTGATTTTACATGTTGGCCGCCCTTAATTCAGATGAGGAGAAATCGTGTCACTGTCACACACATCTCATAATCAGGAACAAATGGATGGCAACCACTTCCATGAAAAAATTTCAGATTCATAGTGTCAGTGTTTAAATATTTGACTAACGCATAAATCTGGTTAACTCATAGCCTACAGTATATACAGGTATTTAGCAGGCTCACTTGTTAAAATTCCAACACTGATAAAGAAGCAACAGAAACAGTGCATTTCTTATATATGAAGATAACCACTTCCACAAAAAATTTCAGATTCATAGTGTCAGTGTTTAAATATTTGACTAACACATAAATCTGCTTAACTCATAGTCTATATACAGATATTTAGCAGGCTCACTAGTTAAAATTCCCATACTGATAAAGAAGTAACAAAAACAGTGCATTTCTTATATATGAAGATTTCAGCTCATCCAGTTACACCTATGTCCATTTTCTAAACTAGCTTCATTCAATACAGGTTTTTGAATGTCCAGAACCTCATTCAGCAACACTGGGCCCAAGACAGCAACTTTTCCTCGCCAGTGTTCCAATCCTTCACAGACACGTCCACATTTACTTACACATCGTCCCCCTAATCTGCACATATTTGAGAATGCTTCCAGAGAAAACCCACACAAGACAAGGTGGAATTGTTAAGTCATGCAGACTATACAGGACTGTGGAACTGGGAGGCATTAGACACTGCAATATTGTGCCTTCTTGTTAGATTTCATTCAACTCTGTTTCTAAAGTCTTAGCTAAAGCACTTCAAAGAAAACCCATGACACAAATGTAAATCATATTTTAGTACTTCAAAAGGTAATGCAGGGCTATACATTCTACACAATAAGAAGGGACTTTGCAGTTTGGTCATGCTATACAATTACAATTGTTTCTGCAATAATTCTCCCCATAGCCAAGTAAAGAAACAGAAAAAATGAAGGTGTGTTGAAGGATGTAAGCATATTAAATGTAAAGCAGTTTACTATAAAACCATTTGGCATTGCTCTCTACCTTACTGTTTTCCTTACTTGTATTTGTAGATAACTCCCAAAATTATGTTTCAGGGAAATTTTAAGCCGTTGAAGTTCATCAAAGTCATTGACAGAGCTTGTTAAATAACTTGAATGTTTCAGTAATTGTTATAAATTGGAGTAATTTTCTAGGTACATTGAATTTTTTTTGCCAAATTTCAGTGACAACATGTTTTAGCTGGCTTTATTTTGAGAAAAGAGTACAGAATCTTTCCAAACTTAGAAAACCACGTTCATAAAATCTTTTCTGCTTAATGGCCCTTGTGTTCTTTTTTCTTCCAGTGTGTTAAATTGAACACTATTTGCTTTCTGTCACTTCCATCTTGGCAACATGAGCTAATGAGCACAAAGAGCTAAACACAAAACATACACTATCTAAAGTGCAAAAGGTGTTGAATGAGTGACTTGGTGACTGGATAAATGGGCCAAATGCAATGAATACACATGAGGAGTTGTGCTGTATCTATTACAGTACTCTGAGACAGTGACATTAAATAGAACTCAGTGTTCATTTTTATGTGTGCATTTTTAAAGTGATGTTTTGAATGCACTTCATCCCTCTTAGGGAATCAAATAGAATTAACAAACTGGAATGCCAACACCCAACTAGAATAGAAAGGAAGCACTAAACAGAAATCTCCACACTGTCTTCTTATATAATGCGTTACCCTGGCTGTCTGTTTGTCTGTCCAGGATTTTAAATCACCTGTAACTCGCAAACTGTTTGAACTATTGACCTGAACTTTGGTACACATATACTACATGTAGTCTACTATCCTCTTTCGGGGAGATGATTGACCTCCAAGGTTATTCCTCTTTTTATTTTTATTTTATTGTAGAATCAATTCTCGGCAGCGTCCAGCAGGGCGGTGGTGCGGTGCATGCATACGAACGTCGTTCTCATCCCTACCACCTTTGGCGTCGCTTCCCCTACCTCTTTATATCTTAAATCATTCTTGAAGCAGATTGTAGACTTAAGTGCCAGCTTAAGTAAAAAACGTACTAAGTAACACAAACACTGACTTAATCAGTTTTAACGCGAAAAGATGCCGACGAAAGAAGAGAAGCAGTGGACCGCTATGGTGGAGAAAAGAAGAGCTGCTCAGGAAGCAGCAAGTGCATCAACCTCTGAGCAAATGAATGCTAAACGTACAGAGAAAGAGGATGAAAACTATGAATGTCAAGCGTATTCACTGCACGTTATTGTGCAGTACGCCATTACTGGTAGAGTGATAATTGGGGATATTGTATTGAGTTATTTGCAACTTATTCTCAGATTAATTTAATATTTACCAAAACAATTTTTGCTTTATTATGTGCCCATTTCAAATATTTTGCCCCAAACTTATATATATTTTTTTCCTCAATGATATGATATGGAAAGAAATAGAGTGGAATGGTATAGAAAGAAATTCAGCAGATGTGATGCCTGCAAACGTTATCTAGAATCGCATTAACATCTCTTTCATCCCTATTCATTATGTCAGTAATTCACTGTGTGTATCTATAAAGGTAAGAAAAATATTTGCAGGAAAATTGTTTAGTTAATGAATCAAATTTCAAAAATCACATAATTTGAAATTAAAAAATGAACTGGAAAAATACTCAATAACTTAAGATGACAACAGAATAACCCTTAAAGAAGAAATAAAGCATTTGTAAAGTATAAAAACTGTGTATAACAGATTTACCTGTAGCAGATTGAATATCACAAATATGGAAAATTAATGAAAATGAAAAGTTCACTTCTGTTTATAATACATGAATCATATCATATCATGAATCATTTAAAGTTAAAATTTGAATATGAAATATTGCACTCCTTATCTTAACTGGCTGTTCTGAGGAGAAGTGGTATTTAATAATAAATGAAATATATTCTGTAATAGGCATGTACTGTAAAATCAAAGGAGCTTTCCGTGTTGAATAAATAGATTATGATCCTGCTTTTGGCTGCGTCCTAAACTGCTTTTCTGGAATGCTTGTTAATACAAAAGATACAGACCAGAATAGACATCCTGTAAATGTAAAATCACAGCTGCTTTTGTTTAAGAATGCCAGCAGAGGACAAGGAAACACATGAAGATAATGTCTCTGGCTCTGTTCAAAGTTCATGTTCCACGTGTGAGCTGGATCAAATATAAGATATAGTCTGGTATAGGCATATAAAAGTAAAATCAGAATGGGTTTTCAATAGTGATGCTGATAATGCCTTTACCTGTGTCAGAAGCAGTTATTCTGTGCAGTTTTAATAGTGTATAAATAAAGGGTTGAATATAATAAAAAGTCACATCAAAAGACTGTCATAGATGTTTTTCAACTAAAGGCTATTGGGCACAATGCGACTTTTCCAGCGATTTTTCAGTTATAGTCTTCATTTACATAATCTTATCGAGGTAGTTTACAGTGTCACTCCGTGTTGGCCGGTTGTGTAATGTGACATGCCCACCGACTTACTCACTAGTCCTCAAATCACTCAGGTTTGAGTTTGTCTTTAGCTATCGGGGTGATCTTGTGTGCTTGAGAGCACACAATCACTGAATGCTCATCTGGAAATAGAATGCATAAAAATCAGTGAGAAGGAAACAAAACAAAGGTGTCTGATGCCTTGTGTTTTACGTACCACAGCCGAATGGAAAAAAGAAAAAAGGTGTGGTGATGAGATCAGCAACTGCATTTAACATTTGATGTTTGACATTTGATATACCTCACCACTAAAAGTTGTGTAATGTGGCATTGACTTATAAGGTGAAGCATACTATAGTTTGATATTTAAATGACGAATATACATTAAAAACCATTGTTTTGAACAGATATACTGGTAATTTAGACAATGTCATGACTAATTCTTTAAGAATGGCTTAGTTGTTTTTTTCATAAGAATGCCTTGACCAGATATATTTGAAAAGCACATCTTTTCCACTTCTTGGTTGCCTTGGAAATTCTAGATGTGTATTCAATTCAATACTTTATCGTCATTTGTACAAGTACCATGTACAATAAAATGCTTGCTTGCATGTGCCCCCCCAGACAGTGAACATAGACAAAAAAAAAAAACCACGCACAATAAATGAATGAATATAAATAAGTAAATAAATAAAACCAGAATCCTAGGAATAAATAGAGACAGTGGCAGAAGTATATGTGCAGGTAGCAGTGGAGGTGACACAAGGTTACCGATTGTTCATGAGTCTGATTGCAGTTAGGTAGAAACTGTTCCTGAACCTAGAGTTGCGTGTCCAAATGGACTTTAGTTGCTTCCCAGATAGGAGGAGGGTAATAAGTGACAGTGCAGGGTGGCTGGGGTCCCGCCTGATACGGTTCACTTTCCTGAGACAGCATGTAGTGTGGATGTCATGGATCGCAGGGAGCTGTGTGCCCGTGATCTGCTGTGCTGGGTTCACCATAAGCTGCAGAGCTCTGCAGTCCTGAACTGAGCAGTTGCTGTACCAGGATGTGAAGCCTCCTGTCAGGATGGATTCCACAGTACACCTATAGAATCTGCACAGGGTTGTGGGGGACATCCAGGCCTTACTCAGTCTCCTGAGGAAGTAGAGGCGTTGTTGGGCTTTCTTGACTACTGCCAGTGTGACTTAACCATTTAAGGTCATCAGTGAGGGTGACTCCGAGGAACCTAAAGCTGCTGACCTGCTCCACAGCCTCACCTCCACTGTAGATGTGGCTGTGCTCTGTTGCCTGTTTGTGGAAATTCACAATCATCTCCTTAGTTTTGTTAATGTTGAGGGTGAGGTTGTTGTCCTGACACCATTCTGCCAGGAGTCTGATCTCCTCAATGTAGGGCGTCTCATCGTCCCGCTGATCAGACCTATTACAGTGGTATTGTCAACAAACTTGTGGATGGCGTTAGAGCTGTACTTAGCTACGCAATTATGGGTGTAGAAAGAGTAAAGCAGGGGGCTCAGCATGCTGCCCTGCGGAGTGCCAGTGTTGATGGCGATGATGGAGGAGGCTTATCCACCAATACACATTATCTGAGGTCTGCCGGTGAGAAAGTCCAGTACCCAGTTGCACAGTGAAGAGCTAAGCCCCAGATTCAGGAGTTTAGCGATGAGCTGGAATGGAATGATGGTGTTGAATGCAGAGCCGTAGTCCACAAACAGCAGCTTGACATAACAGAATGGCTTTTTTGGAAAAAAATATCATGGTAGACAATACTGATTTTTTTTTTGATAAATTTTATTATGACCGAAATATTCTACAGAACTGTTTTTAAAGCTGCCTATAGTGACTGAACTTCATTACAATTGGGGTGTTCTGTTTTTGAGTCAGTTGCAGTGTGATATCAGCTGGAAATGATCCTATCTGGGTTTAGTATGTATTTAGGATAACTAGACTAACTTTTTGGGTTTAGCTGTGTTGCAGTGCACCCCAGAGCTGTGGGCTACCAGCCAATCAAGATGAAGTTGCAGTTGCAATGTGCTTCTTGGACTCTGGGAAAGGGAACAAAGTTTCAAACTAACTTAGGGTTCCTTTTCAGCAGGTTTAACATACTTAGTATAGTTACAAATTTAAGTCCACACACATTAGACGGACTATTATTTACATTAAAAAGCACTATGCCATTAAAAAAATGGAAACCATATTTTATATTTATATTTGGACTGAAGTGTAGCGTGATACTGAATCAAATATTTAACTCAATGCCACAAAAAAGAGAAGTAATGCATGGAAATATTTATGTTGTGTAATGTATGAAATAGAAAAATATGGATCAAAGTACATTTAACTATTAATCTTCAGTAAAATGATGGAGGGTTGCTGTCAATTAACAATTTGCTAGGGTTCCACTTTGGAAAGTGTGCAGTGGAAGATGCTGCCAGTTTCTTTAATACTGTATTTCTTTGGGGTGTCAAAGAGATATCTTTGTAGAATCCCTGCAGGTATGATACGAGATCTTTAACAATATGTATCGTATAGAACTTTTGCTCTACTGAGAAGAAACATTCTTTATGAATATTGCCCTGCCTCTGACTAGGAATTTTTTACTCTTCGGCGAATTTTGGAATAATTTGGTTTTTAAGAAAAGCTGAGTGACAACTATCAACTCCTTTGTACTATCTATGTAATTGGGAAATGAGTTACAGAGAGACAATTTTACTTCAGTAATGATTCTACTAACATGTACCCCTCATCATCATTACTTTCCATATAAGGATTTCAGAGCCTTTCCATACACTCAAAGTGAATTACATTTACAAGAACAATAACAATACTCATTTTGATCTAATGTAGCTTAACAAGTGTAATTTTTATTCAAGTTTACCCAAGGATATACTCTATTAAATTAGAAGCATGTACTTAATTGAATGAGGACAAGACATTAATTGTTAGTGTGCCATAATCAGAGGACCACTTGAACAAACTGCTGAGAAACATGAAGCGAAAACAAGACTAGCATTTTTGAAAAATTGTTTTTCTCCTGCCTACATTGAAAAGTCAAGCTGCCATTTTCTGAGGTATGTGGCTTGGGAGAGGGTTTTCAAAAGCATTAGTTTTTGTGCATAGAAAACAGTAGGGTAGTGCGGATGAAAGGCAAAAATGGAACTAATGTCTGCATTTTTAAATGAATATGCTAGGATGAGGCTTAAGATTAGAGTGGATAGCTGCTCCTTTAAAGAGCTCCCAGAATCCAGTGGATCATCCCAAAGCTGCTGTCTTCTTTTCTTTTTATTCTGTATACAAGAGACTACAAAACTTCACACAAGAACTGGCATGTCCTAAAATGTGCAAAAGACTCTGCAATTGTTTGGCTTCTACAAGAAGGACATTCATGTTCCTGTTGTTGATGTCTTTATTAATACTGTGATTATTGCTATTTTTTTTACACATAAATATCTCTAAAATTAAGGATATGGCTGTAGATTTTTAGTGGTCCCCTCCTCTCTCAGCCATAATAAAATAGCAGACTGCAGAGATGGTAGATCATTACAAATATTTGGGGACGATCAATATAGGCCAACCTTTGACCTGAATGTAGAACAGATTATTAAGAAAACTTGGAAAGCAAGTGGTTTTAAAGTAGAAAAAACAGTAATGTCAGTCTTTTATAAAAGCTGTTGTTATGTTGCTTTTATATGTTGTATTAAGAACAAACCCCACATTATCAATGTTAGTAGTAAATTATTGGTTTGCAGCAGGTCTCCATCACTGAACTATTCTTAGGAAGAAAGCCAACTCAGTTCTGTCAGGCAATAGTCATCCTATGGTTCCTCAGTTTCAACTGTTGTTTTAATTCCCAGTGCTATAATCACTTTGAATTTCTTTGGCTATAGGGGCTCAAAAGAACACAATGTTATTACAGTGTATTTACAGAATTCCATCTTTTTATACGTTCTTATATTCAGTATATGTAAAAACCATAGTACATTATGTGTTCTGATTGTACAAAGATGGCATTTTAATCTAATGGCATATTTCCTGTATTTGTGAAACAATGTTTCATGTTTGTTAATTTCCGCTATAAACACATTTCTCTCTGGAATAAGAATAGTCTACTGTCTCTCGGTCCAGTGTCAGCAAATGACCATCATCATTGTTTACTTTCAAGCAATGCAATAAATGCAAGTTGTCATTGTGGAAAGTCAGAGGTTTACAATTTAAATACAGTTACTTCAAGGACAAGGACAATTTTCTATTCATACTCTATATTTTAAAAATGCATTTTTGCAATATTAGATATTTGAATTGATAAATATACAGACTGAGAGGACTGCTTATTTATTAATGCCTGCTCTCTGATGATTTAATATTAAAAATGTTTTTGTTTTTTCCATGACTGAAAATGACAATTAATAAGGCCATGTCAAGGAGTGTCTGAAAAGATCTAAAATGGTTCATGATGGCTTAAAAATGCAATTACTACATTAATGCCTCTTTTAAGATTCCAACAGCTAGAAAATAATTCACACTTTCAAGGACTGACCCCACTCAAGGTGAATAACATGTTATATAGCTCTCGGATCAGGCACAGACTGCTGTAAAAATAATAACATGGCAGCAAAAAAAACCCCAGAAAATAATATTACTATTATATTCTTACAGAGGAATACGTTAACATGCTGATATAAACCCATACAGTATTCTAGGCTTTTCAGAGGATGACAACATTATCAGTGGATCACTTTCAACTGAATGTTGGAGCAATTCAGTTGAGAAATGAACAAATAATATTACAAATTTTAATGGTTTTACTTTATTTTTCAAGTTTTAAGTCAATGGATTTCCTATTTTGGTATTACCTTGAAGGGCTTTCATACATTATTGTCTAGATTTTCTTACTAATGTGTTTTTTAAAAACAGCAAGCATTCACTGGGTTTGAAATATTATCCATTCTGTAATAGCTTAATAATGACCATGTTTAATTTTTGGTGTACTTATAATAGATTTTTATGTCTACTGGGGATGAGAGAGAGAATCCCTAGACACCATTAGTATGAGCATACCATAATTAGTGGCTCCTCTTGAGTGTTTTTTTTTTCCTTTTACTGGAGAATGAAAAATATAGACAAGTGTAATGCATAATTCTATAAAAACTATAAATAGTGCAGTGACAATAATTATTTGACAAAACAGTTTATCACCTGTCCGACAAAATTATTTGCTCTTACGTATGTGGACAACTGAATGATTTATACAGTACTGTTAGTCAAAGGCTGGAAGCTTCAATTACAAAGGCAAGTTAGGTCAATGGACTATTTCACTAATGTTCAATTAAGCAAGTAAAAGAGGCAGTCATTAAGTCAATATTGCTTTTGAGATAATATTTCCCACACTACTTTAATAATTTAAGGAAGGAATAATGTATAGTGGCACAGCCTGTGTCAGCCTGGGTTTTCCTCGGGATACATTAATATTCTTCACACATCCTCAAAGAAATGCATGCTCGTCTCATCTTCTAATTGACAAGTTGAACCTATGTGTATGAGTGAGGAATCACACCTGTGGAGGGACATGTCCCACCTCCCTGATATTTGGCAGCAAGTGTTACATAACTATACTGTATATGTGCTTTACTTAAAGGACTATAAAATTCAAATAAATCAATGAATATATATGATTTTTGAATGTACAGATGAATGTCATGTACCAGGCAATGTCGCTTTATGAATAAGGTGTTGGACTTTACAAAGCAAAGCTAACAATTTAATTCATATCTCTTATGTATCGTGTAAACCTCAAGTCCTATAGCCTACCGATTCTGTATTTCTATATATATAAAACAACAAAACGTCTGCCGTCAAGGGTAAAATGATGTCTGCCGTCCACAGGAGGTCTGAAATTTCAGATGAACGAAGGAAATAAAAAACACAAAGAAAGACCCGTAAGGACTAGAATGTCTGATGAACAAAGGCTACAAAAAGAAAGAAAGAGGAATGTATGTGCACTTGTATATGGAGAACAGAGGTTGCTAAATGCAAGATTTCATTAATACAGACAGATTTACCATTGTGTTAATTTTATTGAATGAGAATTTCACTGTGCTTGTATGAGGAATATATTTAAAAAACACAGAATTGTAATGATGAGGCAGAAGAAACGTGCTATATAAACTAACAGTAACTTGTATATACTGCTTGGCCCTGACGATTCAGATTTGTGGATCTGCCTGTTTGCTGGTTTGTCATCAACAGCTAAGTAGAAATTTTTTTGCAACCTATTGCGGAAAACTGCAGATGAAGCTTCAGCGGTCCTGTGAGTACTGCACGTTTGGGCATCTTTGGTGGCTGCTGTGACAGCTGCTGGGTGAAACAAGATGAAGCTTAACTTTTAAAAGGGAGCCATACGATCATCAGGTGTCTCTTTTTGTTACAACACTTTGTTCCGCAATTGGATACCAATTGCACCCAATGGATTACAGTTTTCTATGGATTTATGTTCTTGTCCATTTGTCCAATTATTTAATGTGATTTGGTCTGGGTTGGAAAATATCTTTATCTGGGGAGCGCACCCAGCTTCTACAAATCTTCACTTACATCAACATTAATGTCGGACAACACTTTGGATAACTTTCTGGAGGCTGTCCACTGAGGATTTCATTTCATAACTACACCACCACCTTCTGCATTTTTGAAACTGGACTGTTACACTTTGTACGGGGGATGCCACACGTTTTTGTCTGGGTAGCCAGCCTCACACAAGTGATTTACTTGTGCAGTGATTGCCCTATCTCACGTTTCTCTCATCTTTTTGCATCTTATTTAGTGCAATAAACTTAGAATACTGTATAGTCTTGGGCCCAAAATGTATTTGCAGAATTTTTGCATTTGCAGGATGTCTGCACCCCAAACACCTTTGAATCACTGGGGTCAACTCTATATTGAAATATATTACTGATAAAACCGCGTATAGTAGATTGCTATCAACAATTGTAAAGACCATAATACTACACTGAAAGAAGAGTAATTGATATTTTCTTGTGTGGATGATTTAAAAAACAATATTTAAATTTATTATGAATACAAAAATGAATTAAAAGCTAGTGTAGAACTGCTGAAGATACTGAAGTTAGTTTTGACCACATATAGTGAAATCAGAAATTATTCAGACCCTGTCGCTTTTTCTATATTTTGTTGTGTTATAGCCTTGTGCTAAAATGGTTTAGATGATTTTTTCCTCACATCAAACAATACTCAATACTCAAAAGAACTTGTTCAAATTTATTAAAAATAAAAAAACTGAAATATGACATTGAAACAAATCTTTGGCAGTAATTCCATCATGGAGTCTTCTTAGGTATGACACATCAAGCTCTGCACACCTGGTTCGGGGATTTCCTGCCATTCGTCTCTGTAGATCATCTGAGGCTCTATCAGGCTGGATGGAGACTGTCAATGAACATCTATTTTCAGGTTTCTCCAAAGTATTCAGTACCCTTTACTGTGACACTTGAAATTTGGCTTAGGTGCATCCCATTGGACTAATCATCATTGAAATGTTTCTACACGTTTTATGGAATCCACCTGTGGTCAATTTAATTGATTACACATGAATAAGAAAGGCACACAACTGTTTATGTAAGGTCTCACAGTTGACAATATACAGTATAACAGAGCAGAACCCAAGCCATAAGGTGAAAGGAACTGCCTGCGGGTGACAGGGGGATGGAGCAAAGTACAGAGATATCCCTAACGAAAATGAAAGTGTTCTGGACCTCAAACATAGTAAAGGCTCACCTTCAAAAAAGTCAATGACCCTAAGAACAAAGAAAATGCAATACGGGATTGGCTTAAGGACAAATCTGGAAGTATTCTTGAGTTTTCCAGCCAGAGCTTGGTCTTGAACCTAATTGACCTAAAAATGTCTCCATCCAACCTGACAGAAGGATCTGCAGAAAAGAATGGTAGAAAATCCAGGTATGTGAAGCTTGGCACATCATACTGAAGAAGACTCCAGGCCATAACTGCTGCCAAAGGTTCACCAGCTAAGTACTGAGTAAAGGGTCTGCATAATTATATCAATGTGATATTTCAGTTTTTTATTTTTACAAAATTTGCAAAACTTTCTAAAATCTTGTTTTTGCTTTGTCGTTCATATTCATATTTTATATACTTGGGTCATTTAATTTTTAGTAAAAATGATGACATTATAAAGCATAAAGCTAAGTATTCGTATTAAAAAGCTTTACACACTGCTGAATATACTAACAAAATGAAAACTTTGTTATATGTGTTTTGATCAACCTGTTTTGAATATTATTACTCTTTTATGAAAACTACCACCTTTGCTTTAAAACATCACAAGCAATATTGAAGAATGTACTTAATATTCATGGTTAAAAATAAGGTATAGTGGAATACATGTAGAAAGTAATACAACATATGTAAAATAAAATGGTATACTGACAAATGGGATTAAAGGCAATGCAGGTGACAGCAAACTTTTACAAGTTCCCTTCTAATATTAGAAGCCTGTTACTAAGGTAATGAAGGAGAAAAAAATTACAATTTTTGTGTTTACTTGAGGTTTGCCACCACACTAGACCTCATTTACATTCCACAATCAAGTCAGAATAGTCCCATAAAACTGAGGTGTGCTGGCTCAGGGCATGTATACAGCAAGTTTATAAAAGAATGAAGTCATTTCAAAATGTTACAGCCCAGTTAATACTAAATGAAACACCACAGTAGTTGAATGAAAATGAAGTGGAAAGATGAAAAATGTTTTTGTATCAGAACAAATCAGTGTGAGTAGCATTTGTAGTCCAGTGAAATTATTCATCATATATGTTTGCATCAACTGAATCATTTACATTAATTCACTTTTTTAATACAAAATGGCTTACAAAGGAGGTCAACATAAACGAGTAAACATCAGTCTGAGGGACTAGTGTTAAATGAAAAGGTTACAAAATTGATCAAATCTGAAGAAATGATTGCTACTCCAAAGACAATAAATATATCTTCAACCTCGGTCTCAGTACATTTCATTAAATGGGGTAAACATCACAGACAACACCTGCTACTCAATAAAGGGTAGGCAACCCAGCAATTGATAGGAGTGCCTAATCCCACGCATAAAACAAAGGAAAAGAGTAGGAGAAAATACCTCCTGACTTTGAAGGACCAGATTTGCAGGATAGAAGTATGAAACTCTGTACTGTCTCTTATGTGGAATGGGGTTAATGTGCAAACTTGTTCAGCATAGGGGTACAGAAACACCAGGGACCATAAGTGATTTCAGGGTGAAATGGATATATTCCTGGTAGAATAGTTAACACTTTCAAGGTGGGTGTCAACAT
This sequence comes from Polypterus bichir lapradei, assembly GCA_026402145.1. Lineage (NCBI taxonomy): Eukaryota > Metazoa > Chordata > Cladistia > Polypteriformes > Polypteridae > Polypterus > Polypterus bichir. Next base: position 7,848,061 of record JANRMT010062792.1, on the reverse strand, counting down.
AAAAGTTACAAGCCGGGTGTAGATAAAAGTCGACATCAAGTGGTAGAAGATTAAGCAGCAAGAAAAATCATCATTTTTTCTTTTTCCATCGCAGCAGTTACTCTCATCGATAGATATCCACTGCAAAAGATGGCTTGTGTACAGTTAATGACTCTGATCCTGTTCTTTAAGTTGATGATTTTGAGCTGTCAGAAAAAAGTGACAAAAAGAGTCAGCTGTGCAAAACACGTGTATGACTTAGTATTGAATGCAACTGGTTGCATTACATGTTACCATATACTATAAGATGATCATATACAGTGGAACCTCGGGTCACGACCGTAATTCATTCTAAAACTCTGGTCGCAACCTGATTTGGTCTTGACCCGAAGTAATTTCCCCTATAGGATTGTATGTAAATACAATTAATCTATTCCAGACCGTACAAACTGTATGTAAATATATTTTTTTAAAGATTTTTAAGCACAAAAATGGTTAATTATACCATAGAATGCACAGTGTAATAGTAAACTAAATGTAAAAACATTGAATAACACTGAGAAAGCCTTGAACAGAGAAAACTAACATTGCAAGAGTTCAGGCTATAGCCTTATGAACTGCTCACTGTAAACACTTTTTTTTAATGTTTTTTAAGCACAGGGAAAAAAATGAACATTTGAAAAATCATTAATTTATACAAAAATAACCATTAACAACCAAGAAAACTAACCTTGCATGACTCGAGTTCTGGCATGTAGGAAGTGAGGAAGAACTGGGTGGAGAGGAGATTACAGTTTTGAGGTAAAGTCCCTCTGCGCAATGCACGTCTGAGAACAATGTACTGTACAGGGAGAGAATGAACACGTGCGGAAATCATCAGCACGTACAAACCGAAGGGAAACTGGCTTGTTCGTCACCTGAGTGTGTGGTCGTGAACAGATGCAAAAGTTTGGCAAACTTTTTGGTCGTAACCCGACTTGTACGTGTTCCGAGACATTCGTGACCCGAGGATCTGCTGTATTGTGTTCACAATTTTAGTTGGTTTCTACAATTTGAGTAATAAATAAGGATGGTTACATGTTCACAAAGTGAAAAGAAATTAAGCCTACAGTCTCAAAAAGGCTAAAGCCACCTCATCTATAGTCATGGGGAGAGCTTGGTTTCCCTAGTTTGTTTAGGAAATTAGGACACTGGTGTTTCTTCTTCATTAAGGCTGTGGTACTCCATGTGTATCTAAGGTCATCAGAAATGTGAATGCTCAGAACATTAATGCTAATGAATACCTGTATGGGGCCACGAGTACTGTGTGGTTTCTAAAAGTTAGTAATCATTTATTTTAGAATTGCATTCTAACAGAGATTCTTTTACATACAAGGCTTCAAACGGCTTCACCTTGTTTTTGTAGGCTGCATTGTCATTATTAGAAATCATGACCGCAGAGTCAACAAACTTGATGACTGAGGTAGTAAAACTTTTAGTCACACAGTCATATGTGAACAGGCAGTATAATACTGGGCTGAGTATACACCCCTGTGGAGCCCCAGTACTGAGACACAGTATACAAGACATATGTCCTTAACCCTGATAGTCTGTAGTCTGTTAGTTCAAAATACAATTACACATTGTGGTGTTTAATCCCAATGAGTTTAAGACAAGTTTTTGAGGGAGAATGGTGTTAAATTGATTAACTGGATTGATCAACATTTTGAGCCATGTATTTTTTACTTCCAAATAATATAGAACAAAATGGATGGCTATGAATAAAAACATTCTCCAGTACTCTATTGAAGGAACAGGTAAATGGGTCAGAGTCAGAAATGCTGGCTTTGACTTGCAGCACAACTAATCTCGCAAAACACTTCATAATTCCTGGAGTGAGAACAACACGTTGGTAGTCATTCACGCATGTTTTGGGTGATTTCATAGGCATCAGTAGGATAATGATGGATATAAATCAGGCATGTTCAACAACCGTCTTAAGCCTAAATTATGTTTAAAATGTCTGTAAAGACTTCTGCAAATTATGCCCATGACCAGGAATGCCATCTGGTTCAACAGACTTGTATGTAGGGCAGGCTCAGTTATGGGGCACACTCTCAATCTGCTGAAGGTAATAGTGGAGGAGAGAATAAAGACAAACTTGATAGCTATTATGAACAAGGCAGCGCATCCTTTCTCGACACACTAACATCAAGTACTTTCAAACAACAAATTATTCAGCAGGAGTGTGTCCATGAACACTACTGGGGCTCCCTTATACCTACGGCAATTCCCCTGTATAACTGTGACTGCTGTCTTATTATTAGCCAAGTCAAAAGTTTTCTTTATTTTTAATACTTCTGCTGGGTATTTGAAGAGAGTTGTTTTATTTGTTGTAATATTTTTTTTTTATTGAGCTTCTGTTAAAGGTGTGATATAACTTGGGGCATTAGCAAGTCCCAAACCCCCAAACACGAACACCACACTCCTTTATAAGTTACAAAAAGCACAAAAACACAGATTTTTTTTCTTCACTATAATTTCTCTTACCACTGTACTGCCCTCCTCCAGTCAAGTGTTCTCTCTGTACCTCCCAGCTCCAACTTGTCTGGATAAGGGAGTGCGGTCCCTTTTATTACAGACTCGGGAGTACTTCCGGTGCCAGGGCAATTGCCCAATGGGGGTACTTCCGGTTCATACGGAAGTCCATTATAACAGGGAGCTTGTCTCCCTACAGCGCCCTCTCATGGCAACCAGTGACCCAGCAGGGCTGCTCTGTCAGACTACATCCCCTGGCATGCCCTGCTGGTTTCCCACTGGGCACCAATAACCAGGGCTGCTGCCATCTAGCATTCTGGGTGAGTAAAACCCCCCCAGCGATATTTCTTTTTATTGGGCTAGTTGTCCATGCTTTTCCATGCTTCCTTCTGGGTCTGATCCCCTCTTCCTCCCCAGCCAGGATGCCTATATGCCTGTTAGGAGCCTCCCGTCCGGGTGAGGAACTATTCCCTCTTCTGTCCGGGATGCCCGTCCAGCCCATGTGGCATCTACAAAGGATACATTTCCCTGTTGAGGCAAATCAATTACTACAGTATGTATTTATGATTTTTTTTTAATCAGAGGAGAACCCTCCATATATTGTCTGGCAAGAGTGTGAAGCTGATCATCCTAGGGGTACAGAGCTCCAGGAGACATCAATATTATTTTTTTCAAGTCGTGAATTAAAAAAATGTTTATTGTGTAGGGAAAAATCACTGTCACAGTGCAGCAGGACTTACTTTTATAACCAGCTTTAGTTTGTATCTCTTATTACTTGTGCCATGGAACGTTAGTGGTGGAGATGTATTTTCTAAACTTATGTGTTGTTAGCCCTTTTGATGCTTGAAGTGAGATTGCTTGTCACTGCACCTTGTCTCCTGATCTGAACCTAGCATCACAGGCTCTCAGCAAATGTGCCAAGCACTCTATGCATCCAAGATTTTTGCTTGATTCATATCTTAATGTATTCTGTGACCACAGCATTATCGGCACATTTCCTAATGTAGCTGTTCACAGCTGATGTACACTTATCAGTGTTAGCATGTGACACAAAGATGTCAGTCACATTCATTCAAACACCTTCAGGCAAAAGGCAAAGTGCATCTTTCCAATGTGAGTAAATGAACTGTTGGGAAAACTAATTTCCATGTATAAAAAAAAAGTATACTGTGGTTTCTTCCCAATTCCCTTGACCCTTGTTGTGAAAAACTGTTTGCTGGCTTCCATTTAATTTCAGCCTTTGTCCTTGAGTAGTTGATATGTTCTTTATTTCTTTAACTGAAAACATTCTGCTAGATCAAGTTTGTAGATGCCTTTGAGAATTCTGAAGACCTTGATTAGGTTTCCAAATAACTTCATTTTGTAATGGTTAAAAAGATACAGTTGATTTAGTTTGTAAAATATGAGATGCCTTTTAGTTCAGGGTTGTTCCTTGGCTATGTCATTTTACATGGCGACACATCATAAAACTAAGAATAAACTTCATAAATATTAATATTCACCTCTCATATGGCTGTAAAAATCAAGCCGAAACCTCTATTGGAGAAGCCTAGTCAAAAGAAAATTGCAACCTCATATAAAAACGGGAGTAGCTAACGAAGAAGAAAATGATTGGTGCTCACCTCTACCCATGATTCTTTCTGCCTCACATCAAAATGGGCTCTGGTCCCTGCACTCCTGAATTAAAGTAGGTGAGGTTATGAAATTAATTAAGTTTTTATTTTCATACTGGGAATTGTACTTATAGGAATTACCTCACATGGAAGTTCAAAGAATGACATTGAGAAATTTTTAGTTTTTCTTGAAGGCCAGAGTTGAATGAGTTATTCCTTATCATTTTTTTCTGGGGTTGAACTTTCACAGATAAACTTAACATTCACTACATTTAGATGTTTGATGTTTTACTAATAAAAACGACCCATGCTTAGAGTTGAATCACTTCTACTGTAACCTCCAGGTTCTTATCTGCAAATGACAGTGAATCAAAACTTTCTTCTGTTCTGAGTTAAAGGTAGACTAATGGGAAAGGTGTTTCATTAAAGATGTAAATGGGGTTGAAAAGAGCAGTGTGGAAGCTGGCCCAGACACAGACAGGCAGACACGTTCATGTCATCCACAAACACGTTTATTTACAATATTTACAGTCTTAAAGTGCACCACAAAACCCCCAAAGTCCTGGCCACACAATGCCTTTCTCTTCAGACCGCCTCCTTCTCTCCTCTCCAGCTCAGTCCACTCCACTCCCGACTCTTGCCTCGAATGAAGGGAGGCGGCCCCTTTTATTATCACTCGGATGTGCTCCAGGTGGGTTCCGGCAATTACCCGCCGACATGCCCCTGTGTGGCGGAAGTGCCAGCTGCATCCCCGGAAGCACTCCGGGTGTCCCTGCTCTTCTTCCCCCCAGCACTTCCTGGTGTGGCGGTAGTACTGGGGTCCAGGGTTCCCAAGGCATTGGGGCACCCCCTGGCGGTGACCACGGGCCCCTACAGGGTTGGGCTTCCATGCCCTCAACCCATGGCCCCCAAAACGACCAGGGTGGCGGCCCCCACGTGATCCAAGGCGGGCGCATGCCCTCTTCCGGTCCTTTATGGCGTCCGGCCAGGTCGTCGCCCCTGGCACCTCTGACAGCAGATATCTGACATCTGGCTAAAATAAAGTCTTAGTGATATACAGCAAGTCAGTGACACACAATATCACCCAGAACTTGAATACACTGCATGACATCAAGACTAAAATAGTGACTCTCTGCTCTCATGATTTGTTGTTCCACCAGTAGTCAGGTAGAGTAGCAAACTGTCCAAGCTTGACAGGAGTCAGGTGGTCTGTTAAGCAATGTTAAACAGATAGAGAGTAGAAGGAGAAAGAGGAATTAACGAATAGATTACGTTTCTCTAGAAGAAAACCACCAAGTTTGCTTGTTGCTGTTTCATGTATAACAATCTACGGCCCCCTAAACACTCTTTTAATGGAATTAATGTGCAGGCTGCTGAATAGCAAAGTCTGATTGCTGATTTAAAAGGAGAAAATAAAAACAGCCTCTTACACATGCAAATGTGAACTGTTAAAACATCAGTCAAAAATAATGTGTGTGGTTAACAAGCACTGCATTAAATATTCTATTATGACAGCAGGTCTACCTTCAACAGAAACCTAGAATTACAATCAAAACACTGAACTGTCATAATCATTCTATTGTTGGTGCTGTGCTAATGATTTTTAAAATAAACTAATAGGTTTCTTTATAAAATACTGATGAATTCACTTTACTAAAAGCATAAGTGTCTGTGAGTCTGTCCAGTTGCTGTGTTGCTGTCATTCCAAAAGATGGTGCATAACAAACAATTTTAGCAATAAAATGCATCACATTTGTCATTCCAGTGGATGGTTCATCACAAACATTAACACTGCGTTAACAAATCTCATATCAAATGGCATATAACTCTGACATATGTTTGGCATGGTGCACTGCAAACGTTAATGCTGAGGTGGATATTGATTACTGATTTCAACCCATGTTAGAAAGGTAGCTCAGCTGCTCAAAATTAAACCATATAATTACTTCTGATTTCTTTTATTTTGAAATAAATTATACACAAACACTGTTATCCCTGAGTTTTTATACTGTATAATTTAAAGGTAGAACTTAGACTGGATTAAATACACTGTGACCTAGAAAGACAGGCCATATGCTCAGGTGTTTCTCTCAAATGAAGGATGACATCTGAATTCCATGTTATATATATATACTGTATATATATATATGAGGGGCCGTTCAGGAAAAAAAGATTGGTTCGTAAATATATACATTGGTTCAGATATATATATCCGTTCAGATACATTGGTTTGAATATATACATTGGTTTTAATACATCCGTTCAGATATATATTTCGGTTCAGATATATACATTGGTTGGGATATATTGGTTGAGATATATATATCGGTTTGAATACATCCGGCCAGATATATACATTGGTTTAGATACATTGGTTGAGATATATATAAATTGGTTTGCATAGATCCGTTCTAATATATATACATTGGTTGAGATACATCCGTTCAGATATATACATTGGTTTGAATACATCCGTTCAAATATATACATTGGTTGAGATATATATATTGGTTGATATACATT
>JANRMT010062792.1:7823917-7841419 GCA_026402145.1 Polypterus bichir lapradei | reverse complement strand
AATGTATATCAACCAATATATATATCTCAACCAATGTATATATTTGAACGGATGTATTCAAACCAATGTATATATCTGAACGAATGTATCTCAACCAATGTATATATATTAGAACGGATCTATGCAAACCAATTTATATATATCTCAACCAATGTATCTAAACCAATGTATATATCTGACCGGATGTATTCAAACCGATGTATATATCTCAACCAATATATCCCAACCAATGTATATATCTAAACCGAAATATATATCTGAACGGATGTATTAAAACCAATGTATATATTCAAACTAATGTATCTGAACCGATATATATATATATGAACCAATGTATATATTTACGAACCAATCTTTTTTTCCTGAACGGCCCCTCATATATATATATATATATATATATATATATATACTGTATATATATATATATATATATAAATATATTCATATATATTTGGAATGCTGCTTGGTCTTTATAATATCCGTAACTCCTTCCTTAACATTTAAGTAAACAACATGAGTCAGAAACAACTAGGTTTATTTTTAAGATGTGACTTTTATTTTGTTTTTTTTTATAGTAGCAGAAATGGTTTTGGATCTTCTCTTACATTTGTACCAAATTAAATTTAAAAGAACACAGAAAAAATGTGGAATCATAAAGCAACACCGCTGACCACTGTCTCACCCTAGACAACAATGTTGGAATGTTTAGAAATGAAAAGAAATATCTAGCTTATTCTTTCATTTTCTGATGCCTGATAACTAATTGTAGTATATTATCCTGTTGTTTGTTTTGATTTTCATTTCAGTTACAATATGGCATTGTGGATGAAAAACCAAATCATCCATCCATCAATATCCTAACTACAGGGTCATGGGGATCTGCTGGAGCCAATCCCAGCCAACACAGGGCGCAAGGCAAGAAACAAACCCAGAGCAGGGTGCCAGCCCACCGCAGGGCACACACACCCAGCACAATTTAGGATCGCCAATGCACCTAACCTGCATGTCTTTGGACTATGGGAGGAAACCCACACAGACACGGGGAGAGAACATGCAAACTCCACACAGGGAGGACCTGGGAAGCATACCCGGGTCTCCTAACTGCAAGGCAGCAGTGCTACCATTGCACCACCGTGCCGCCCTAAAACCAAATCACATATACCCTAAATTTGACAGTTTAAAGTGTATTACTACTTTAGTTAGTTACCTTGACAAATTTGGTCAGTCTTTTTCATTTGTAGAAATGTATTATGATGTATTAGTTGCTTTTGATATAAAAGTATGATAAATGAATACTTGGTTGGTTTATAGAATTCAGTTGTACAGTGTTATTCACTATGTGCAGGCGCAGAGCATTGTGGCAAGTTCAGAAGTAAATATAAATACAAACTGTACAACTTACTCATTACATAATGAGTACACATAAAGACACAAATAATTTTTAACACACAGGGAAAGTGATTAAAATAAAAGGATTCTAGCAATTTTATTAATTAATTTTGAGCTATGATCAGTTGACAACAGAAGAGAGGAAGACAAAAGCTCCAGTCAGCAGCATCTGTGAAGAAAACAAACCACTGAAATGTTTATGGCTCATGCTTATTTATAATGTTGGCAGGGTTGACTGGTCAGCCGTTTTCTCACCCATTTGGACTTTTTGATCGTCATCCACAGAAAAAAATGGGCCTTTGCAGATTTCTTGTTTTTGGGCTACTGTTTTAAAAACAACAGTTTAAACCCGTCCCAAATATTTTTATCATATTTTTCATCCATCTGGCACCCCTTCCCCTGCTACTTGCACTTGAGTATGTTCTTTCCCATTGTAAAATCTGAGCTCCCCACCCCGTTGTGTGAAATATCCGAACTGTACCTAACCCTCTCACTCTGACACCACCCCACGCTTTCCAGTGTGTCATTTTGTATGCTTCAGTTATTGGCCAGTTTTTTAGAGACCTGGCCACCCTGACTGCTAGGTGACATCCTGTGCATTCTACAATAGATTCTGTGTTGGGCTAATGTTACTCTGCATATGTGTAAATACATACTTTCATTTTCTCTAGTTTGTGCCCTCAATTATTAATTTGTTACATATCCAAAAAAAAATAGTAGGATTTAGTGTATTGATGTATTTGTAGACTTTTGTGGTTCCCACCAAATCTTTTCTACTCAAGCTTGAGGAGACTTAGGGTGGATACACACTATGCGATCTTAGTATGACTTTTAAACTCCGAACTGTTTTATAAAATCTGCACAGAATCATAATAAAGTCATTAAAGGCCATAAAAGCACGAGTCACAATGTATAAGATACAATATATTCCTACATGATCAGAGTGGCATAAAGGCTCCTGATAGTTTTTTGATATGTTAAAAAAAATATGTGTACCATTGGATTGAGTTTATCAAGTGGATGTCAATTTGGTATTTTAAATTCTACTGACCAATCAGCGGGGTTGGATTTTACCAGAATACATGTACCGGCATTACGTATTTAGAATACAAAAGTTAGTATTCGAGATTCAGTTTGCAGTATGTTTCTAAAGATGTATTCAAAAATACAGTTACTTCATGAAATTTAATACTGAATACTTTTAAACTACATCTACAAACATCATGTACAGTTGGCCCTCCAAGGATTCTAGCATGGATCGAAAATATGAAAAAAAAATTCAGAAAGTATCAAAAAGTAAGACTTGAATTTGCTGAGTACGCAGCACTATGCTGAATCCACGCAAATGAAGTGGTAGGCATACCCTGCTGCAGTCTCTTTGTATTTCACAAATTTTGTTGTTCAAGCATTGTTCACCTCGCATTTCTTTCATTCGTTACTTGTGTTGCTTGTGTAACTGGTTAATTTAATGTTCAAGCACAGGGAGATTTGGTTCTAAATGCTTTCTGTTATGAAGCCTTGCACTCTCTCTCTCGTGTTGGAAGCAGTGGTGTTGTAGATCCAAAATGGTTTGTGACACGCCTCTGATTCTTATGAAGGAACAAATAGAGGTGTAAATAATTATGCAAACAATAACTTTGGAGTTTTTCTTCTTCATTTAAATATCTACAGAAAATGGTTTATTTTGACTTTGGAAATGTATTGTGAGAGCATAAGACTTCACATTAAAAACATTGAATGGATAAATATGGGGACAAATCTTTTGTTATTCAGAAAATTGGGGTTGCTTTGAAGGGGATAGAATACTTTTGTACATTGCTGAATATTTGTGAAAAGTCTTGGTAGTAATAATTGTTATCAGTATTTCCCTTAATTCTGAAATGATCACGTTGATCACGAGAAAGGGTTCATTTGAAATGGGTCTGTATGGGTTAAAGTAATGGTCTAATAACTGACAATTTTAGTGCATCAGGAATAGTCCCATGCAGTAATGAACTATTGATATGGCTAGAAATTGGTTCTGCCAGAACGTTCCTTGAGCTTTTTACTAGTTTTATTAGGACTGGGTCAAAGGAACAACTTGTAGGTTTCATTTTAGAAATTAAAGTTATTACTTCCTATTCTGTTACCAAATTGAAATTATTAAAGTGATGCACACAAGACTGGACAGAGTATTACGTTCTAGGATCTTATACTGTTCATTTTCTCATTAAAGAAGTTCATTATATCTGTACTATTAAATGTCTGTAGGTATTTTACACTATAATTTAGAATTTACCATTTGTTAGATTAGCCACTGTTCTAAATGGAACACAAGGATTATTACTGTTATTATCTATTAGTCTACAATAGTTGGTTCTAGCCATAAACACAGCTTTTTTTATACTTTATAACACTCATTGTCCATGCAGTTTTTCATATATGCTCCAGGTTTTGACACTCCAAGAGCATGAGTACTCTTATTAAACCTGGGTGAGTTTCTAGGCGTTTTCATTACTTTTGTTTTAATGGAAGCTCTCTCTCTTTCTATCTGATCCTAATTGTTTTCCCCAGTTATAGTACATTTTCTCAAAATATCTACACATTTTGATGCAGTTACAAATTAGACATCACACTTGTTTTAATCTGTGGTTGCATTGGTAAGGGCAAAAACAAATCAAACATAATTAAGTAGTGATCAGAAATAATTTAATGGCATAGTATTTGAATTGTGAATCTCAACTTTATAAGTAATAAATAGATCATAATATGTGTTATGACTTTGAGTTGGGCTATTGACAATTTGACAAAACCCTGCTGTGTTTAACAAATAAGTAAATCATTTTCTAAAAGTGTCAGTTTCCACATCAATGTGAGTGTTATAATCTTCCATCATCACTACATAATGCAGATGCATTCTATCATCTCACATTAAAAGTCGCCAAGTCCACTGTTTTAGATTTCTGCAGTAAGGCCAACATTTCTAAGGTATGCCTTTCATTTACTGGATGGAGGATATTTCTCAGCTTCAGGCTGAGTACTCCAGAGTTAATATACTCTCCAGGATTTAAGCACAAGGTAAACGAACCAATATGCTCACAGCTCTTACATGTTTCTGAATGACTCATGCCACAAGGTAGAAGAATACGTAGAAACACGTTGTTAATAGCAAAAGCAGCAGGAATAAATAGAAATTTGAAGTTGCAAGCAGCGGCCAAAGACGTTTTTGGAAAACCATGGGCTTTTCTATTGTATTGATCTTCATATAAACTGCTCAAAAAATTTTAAAGGAACACTCTGAAAACACATCAGATCTCAGTGGGAAAAAAATCCTGTGGGATATCTACAGTATACTGATATGGACTGGGTAATGTGTTAGGAACGAAAGGATGCCACATTGTTTGATGGAAATTAAAATCATCAACTAACAGGGGGCTGAATTCAAAGACACCCCGAAAATCAAAGTGAAAAAATGATGCAGAAGGCTAGTCCATTTTGCTGAAATTTCATTCCAAATCGTACTCAGTAGTTTCTATGGCCCTCACGTGCTTACGTTTCAGGGCATGCTCCTAATGAGACGACGTTTGGTGTCCTGGGGGCTCTCCTCCCAGATCTGGACCAGGAAATCACTGAGCTTCTGGACAGTCTGAGGTGAAACCTGACGGTGTCAGATGGACTGAAACATAATGTCCCAGAGGCGAGCGTGGGGGCCAGTCAATGGTATAAATTCCTTCATCTTCCAGGAACTGCCTGCATACTCTCACCACAGGCATTGTTGTGCACCAGGAGGAACCCAGGATCTACTGCACCAGCATAGGGTTTGACAATGGGTCCAAGGATTTCATCCAGATACCTAATGGCAGTTAAGGTGCTGTTATCTAGCCTGTAGAGATCTGTGTGTCCCTCCATGGATATGCCTCCCCAGACCATCACTTACCCACCACCAAACCAGTCATGCTGAACAATGTTACAGGCATTATAATGTTCTCCGCAGCTTCTCCAGACCCTTTCACATCTGTCACATGTGCTCAGGGTGAACCTGCTCTCATCTGTGAAAAGCACAGGGAGCCAGTGTTGGACCTGCCAATTCTGGTATTCTATGGCAAATGTCAATCAAGCTTCATGGTGCCCGGCAGTGAGCACAGGGCCCACTAGAGGACATCGGGCCCTAGGCCATCCTCATGAAGTCTGTTTCTGATTGTTTGGTCAGAGACCAGTGGCCTGCTGAAGGTCATTTTGTAGGGCTCTAGCAGTGCTCATCCTGTTCCTCCTTGCCCAAAGGAGCTGATACTGGACCTGCCGATGGGTTAAGGACCTTCTACGGCCCTGTCCAGCTCTCCTAGAGTAACTGCCTGTCTCCTGAAATCTCCTCCGTGCCCTTGAGACTGTGCTGGGAGACACAGCAAACCTTCTGGCAATGTTACATATTGATGTGCCATCCTGGAGAAGTTGGACTACCTGTGCATCCTCTGTAGGGTCCAGGTATCACCTCATGCTGCCAGTAGTGACATCGACTGTAGCCAAATGAAAAACTAGTGAAAAAACAGTCAGAAAAGATGAGGAGGGAAAAATGTCAGTGGCCTCCACCTGTTAAACCATTCCAGTTTTGGGGGCCATCTGATTGTTGCCCCTCTAGTGTACCTGTTGTTAGTTTCATTAACACCAAAGCAGTTGAAACTGATTAACAACCCCCTCTGCTACTTAACTGACTAGATCAATATCCCTGAAGTTTCATTGACTTGATGCTAAACTCTGATTAAAAAGTGTTCCTTTAATTTTTCCTTGTCCAAATGAGACACCAAAATCAGTAGGCACTGGACCTTTATAGCCCTTCAGCTGCAAGGAGCATGGTTATGTTCCCCTCAATGGACATCTTCTCACTGTCTGCAGAGGAGGAGAAAAAAGACAAAGCTGTTAATGACAAAGTCCCCTTTCACCTCAAAAGGGTACTGGATACCTGTGATGAGTCGGAAAGGTGTTTCTCTGACGTGCATGTGTGACAGGGTTCATATTGTCTCCAGAGTTATTTAGTGAAATTTGGAGTCTCAAGTGTGATTTCTCACCATTTTAATGCCATAGAGACATAGCTGTGTTGTTTCTCTGTCATATTAGAAGCCATAGTAATAATAATAATAATAATAATAATAATAATAATAATAATAATAAATTAAATTTATATAGCACTTTTCTAGCTACTCAAAACACTTTACGTAGACAAAGGGGAACCATTTCAACCACAAACAATGTGTAGCATCCACCTGGATGATGTGACAGCAGCTATTATTGCACCAGCATACTCACCACACACTAACTATAAGGGCTAAGAGAGATTGCCAAATAGGGACAGGGGATGATAGGGGGGCCACAATGAATGGGGCCGTGATGGGCAATATAGCCTGGACATTAGGATAAACTCTACTGTTGTTGAAAGATACCCAGGGATCTTTAATGACCACAGAGAGTCAGGACCTCTGTTTTAAATCTCATCCAAAGGACAGTGCCATATTTACAGCACAATGTCCCAATCACTGCACTGGAGCATTGGCATCCATGCACAGACTACCCCTGCTGGCCTCACCAACACGATTTCCAGGAGCATCCTAAGATTTTTCCTAGATGGTCTTCTATCCACGTACTGGCGGGGCCTGAACATGCTTATCTTCAGGTGGATTACCTGTATTAAAGCACAGGTGGTAAGGCTGCTCCCCTGTACCCTCTTAACTACCACACATGGACATAACTGCACAGATGAGTTAAACCTTGAAACAAATTGGGATTACCAATATGTATGTATTATAAGAAGGAGGGCTACAATACATATGTAATTGGAAATTGTTTGACTATGGTGGTTGTTTTAACATCCCCAGTTTCCTTCTGTTTTGATGTTAAATAAAGATTGGGTTGCCCATCACTACATTTTACCTTTCCACCATTTGCCTGGAAAACTTAACTGGTACTTTGTTCAGGTTAAATTCTTACTAAATGAGTAAAGTAGGTTTTTGACAGTTGATCATTTTCTTTCTTGTATTGTGATGATCACATGAATTGACACCCACTATTGTAAATACTTGCCAGTCTTGAAAACAGAGAAGGTAATACGAAATAGCCAAAATAAATAGCCTAACCTCACAACTGCTTGACCATTCTCCAAATGAAGTACTCAAACAAAGTACATTTGGCCTAATTTTTATCACGTTATCATAGAAAATATGGTAATTCACATTAATTGAGCAAGAATAATGTTCTTTGCAAAATGCTTTTTAAGATACAATTAAAATGATAAAATTATTTAGAATTAGATTTCCTTTAAAATAAGTTAGCATTTTGAGACAAATCTTGGTAATACTTCCAAACAGAGGCTATAACAGCTGTGAATAGAGCTTATATGTTTCAAATTTCTGACATGCATGATGCAATCATTATTGAATTATTGGTTCCAGTGTCATTAATTCACATTGTTTTTATACACTGTTTATTTAAGTTGATATAATTTAGGAAGCTTGAGCTATCCCATGCATCACAGCTCTCCATATGAACAAATTCAATACTAAAACAAACCATATACACTCTTTTTTAGGGGCATCACACCACACTTCTTTTTATTGTTAATAATCCTTGTATTCAGGTGTTGGCACAATTTCTTTTCCTTAAAGCTTCCATAAAGCTCATAAAAAATTGTCTAATTGTGAAGTAATTTTTACTTGAATTCATGATCACAATGTAAGTGTAATTAGAATGTTTGTATTGTGTCACATTTATGTACAAAATATAATTAAAATTTAACACATTACACAATTTATTCAGTGGTAGCGCTGCTGCCTCGCAGTTAGGAGACCTGGATTTGCTTCCCGGGCCCTCCCTGTGTGGAGTTTGCATGTTCTCCTCGTGTCTGCGTGGGTTTCCTCTGGGTGCTCCCGTTTCCTACCACAGTCCAAAGACATGCAGGTTAGGTGCATTGACGATCTTAAATTGTCCCTAATGTGTGCTTGATGTGTGTGTGTGTGTGTGTGTCCCCTGTGGTGGGCTGGCGCCCTTCCCGGGGTTTGTTTCCTGCCTTGCGCCCTGTGTTGGCTGGGATTGGCTCCAGCAGACCCCCTGTGAACCTGTGTTAAGATATAGCAGGTTGGATAATGGATGGATGGATATTAAGTCAATCAAATGCTTTAAAGACATATGTAAAGAAAACAACAATACATGCAGGTAGTTGGTGATGGGCTGTGGGGGAGCAGAAAAGGTGGAATGCTGTAAGTGATGGGACTGGGTGAAGGGCTTATGTTCTGAAAGGGGTGGACACGCCTCATTGGAGATGAGTGACAGGAAGGTGCTGTGGAAGGAAGTTTTGAGTAGAGAGTCAGGAGACAATAAGCAGGAGATAAACTGACTGGTATAGGGAAAGCTTTCTTTTATTGTTTTGGAGGTATGCTTTGTAACCCAGATAACATAGTATAAGACAGGGCACTGTTTGTTACAGAATGAAAACTCCAAGTAAAACTGCAGTACCTCTGAGTTGTGTTGGCCTATTATGCAGGACTTTACAATATTCATGGACTTACATATATCTTTGGTGGCCTGTCATTTGTATATTTTTTCGGGTGAGTCCCTATGAATTCTCCAATAATACTCAACCATCATTCCAACAACTTAATGTCCCTTGTACCTTATTTGCTTGTCCTTGATATCCTGATGGAAACCTATTTACTCTGATCTTCATTTACTGCTTCAAGATTTTCAGGGAAAAATTTCAAATCTGGATCAAAAAAGTAAACTTTTAGACTCATGTAAAAACCTAAACTTAAGTAATAAATTATTCACAATCTTATATATAAACATCTATGCGTGGAAGTTTGTGTGTCTGTCTGGCCCGGAAGTGAGAGGTGGAGTCAGGGTAAGGGCTCCGCCTCCGAGGAAACAGAAAACTCGGGCCTGCACGTCAGCAAAATGAAACCTCAGAAGAAAGACAAAGTCGCTTAGCCACTAACATTGGAAAAACAGTATCCCTTTACTTTTCCTCCTGCCGCTAAAACACAAGCAATACGAGCACGTCAGCAAAATGAATCCTCCTAGGAGAGAGATGCCCAGAATATTTCCTTTCAATTACCTGACATTGCTACATTTCAGTTTTTTTTAGATGATTTTAACAGTCTACAGCACAGGCTTACACAGTTAGTTTCTTTATAATTTGGCTCTTTATTGTTACGCAAAGACTTAGAAATTACTTCATGAGTGATATCCAAGCCCATTCTAGTCCATTTGCCACACCATCACATTCTGCATCAGAAATCACTTGTCTAATATCAAGTCCAACAAAAATTCCCTTTTTCAATTTAGCCTTAGGCATATCTGAAACTTTTGGCACAAATAAATAAAACAGGATCAATCTTTTGATTGGGCTTTGACAAACTGCTTCATTAAGCCAAGCTTAATATAAAGCAGTAATGGCAGCAGTTTATATGGGTTAACTAAGCTGGGTCTGATGATGTTTTTGGCCTTAAGCTGTAGCTTTTTTCTAGCTGGCCATTCCTTCTGAACCCAATGTCAATTCTTAGCTCTGCTGTCCCACTTACAGAGAAAACATGGGAACTGTGTATGCTGTGACTGCTGCTATGACACATCACTGTGCTCAATCCCAGCTGTATTCTGATCTTATTATCCAATAAAAATAACTAGTGTGCTTCATAGATATGTTTTAATATTAGAAAATATTAAATTCAAACAAATTATAACTAAAATAACTAAAATAAGATATTAATATTTAACTGAATGTAGTGTGAAAACAATAAAACATAAATCAATAGCTAAAAAAGCTATTTTGTAAAAAATGTTAAGTGATGAAAACAAATGTTTTTAATTTTTGAATTCAGTGCCCAAAAATGTATAACAATCACATGAAATAATCAAAACAGTTTTTACAATGTATAGCCATGTAATTGGATTGTATATATACTCTTAAAAATAATGGTTCTTGAATGGCGCATTATAGTTCTTTTCTTTTCAGCTAAAGGGTTCAAAGGAAGTTAATTCCACATCAGACCAGGGGTTTGCAAGGTGCACTGATCCTTTCTCTTTTCCCACTGAAGACCCATTATGGGAAATTCCGCCTGGCCTCCATGATGTCACTTCTGGTCAGGAGCCCCATGACATCACTTCCGGTCCAGAAGATGCCCCTTCCAGTCACAAGCCTGATGATGTCACTTTCGATTCCGGTCATAATTACTTCACGTCCTCTGCCGCACTTTAAAAGCCCACCATCTCAACCTCACCATTTAGTTCTGTTTTGGACTAGAAGCTGTTCACATCTGTACTAAAAATTCATCCATTTGCAATCACGGAAAAATTATACGGGTGGCTGCCCCAAATCTTTTTGTGGCTCTTGTCTCATCTTTGACACTGGGTAGTGTGGTTATTGGTAGAATCATTGCTTGACAGAGCACCATTTCATTCTGGGAAGGCTTCTTTGCATATGAAGTTGTTTTTTTGTGTTTTGAAAACCTTTCTAATACCGTAAATACTCACATATAGGACAATACCATGTATAGGACGCAGTGGATTTTTGACCCTAAAAACCATGGAAAAACCTGTGTTTATAGGACGCATCCTTATTTTAAATTACTAGTTAAAAGCTGCTGCCACCAGCGCCAGTGATTGTATCCATGCATTTGTGTTAGGCTGGAGTCTCTCTGAACAACAAGAAAGAGCGAGAAACATACTAGACGGCGAAAACGACGTATCGGTGACGTGAAAATACAAAATAAAACAATTTCCAAATGTTACAATAAGGCATACAGGTGGATGTGTTGTAAAATGAGCTTTCAAACGCCATGTCATTCTCCAAAATTGATACAATATTAGCGACGCTACACCTGAAAAATACTTTAATTTGAAATGGTGTGAAATGCTAGTGTGGGGGTGACAGCTAATTGCGCGCGGACTGAGGCATACCCCGGTAGCTACAATTGCAGCACTGCTAACCGACTGTCGCTTGAAAACAAACCTTGAAATTCAAATTGGATTCAAACCACTCCACTCTGTCCCCGTCACACAGCCATCGAAGGTGAAGAAGAGGCACTGACACACGGGCACATGATCATAAAGTCCAATGGATGCTCCCGTCTACACGCCGAGAGCATCACGCATTGAATAACACTGATAAAACCTTGAACAACAGAGAAAACTAACATTGCAATAGTTCGCGCTATAGTGCTAGGAACCTCTCGCTAAAAACACTTTTTTTTTAATGAGTTTTAAGTACAGGGAAAAAAATGAACATTTGAAAAATCCATAGTTTAATAAACCACCAAGAAAAGTAACATTGCCACAATGCACGCTATGAACCGATCGCTGTAAACAGAACTGAAAACATAAACAAGCTTTTTCTACCTTATGCATCCAGCCCTCCCTCTCTCACTCTCTCTTTCACGAGCCTGGAGCGCCTGTGTGTGTGCGTGCCTCTCTCACGTGCGCGTCTGTGTGTGTGCGCCTCTCTTGCTTGCGAGCACCTGTGTGTGTGTGTGTGCCTCTCTCGCGCGCACCTGTGTGTGTGTGTGTGTGTGTTCCTCTCTCTCCCGTGCCTGTGTGTGTGTGTGTCGCGCTCTCTCTCTCTTGCTCGCTCGTGCTCGCTCTCTCTCTCTTGCTCGCTCGCTGCACAGGAAATCCACAGGGAGAAACTGTATCTATGTATAAGATGCACCTGGGTTTTTAGGCCTACTTCTTAAGAAAAAAAATGTGTCCTATATGTGGGTATTTACGGTATGTAGAAAAAAACAAATCTATAATGTGTGGTAGGCTACCTAGCAGGACACTAACAAATTAAGAAAACCTGAACTTAGTCTGTGTTGCTGTATGCAGCGAGAGCTCTTTTAAAATCATGAGCCATTGGTAATTCATAAATCTGTTATCATCTATTCATGGTTATTTACTGTTTGGAGCCTGTTATGGATCTATAAAAAATAAAGGTTTGTTCTTTCTGAAACCTTTATCTGGATGAAGAACTGCTCTGGCACCTTTATTTTTAAGAGTGTAATTGGAAACCTAAGTAGCAACAAAACATCAATGCCCAATTTCCGTTGGGTTGCACTCTATAGTAAAAGATGTTACTTCATTCTGCATCCTGTTTCCATGTGGAATAAAAGAAAACATTTGAAGATGCTAATAAAATCAGGTCTTTTCGTTTTTTCACTGCTTTCATTGTTGAATTTTTATTCTGTGTTTTTTTGTAAATGTAGCACTGACATTTGGTTCATTGTTAATATCAAAATATACAGTATCAATGAGACTGCAGGTACCTTTTAGGTCAGTGAGTATTGTAGACAAAAATAAATTTATTAAATACATAAAAAGCATATAAAATGTTTTAGTATATCAGCAAAAACCCTGGTAAATTTTATAATAAGCTTAAGTGTCGGAATGTGTCAACTTTGATTAGATATTAAACTAAGCACAGTAAGCAGTAGCCTAATTAACTTTAACAAAAACTAAACGCTTTAATAATTGCAGATGGTAGACTATTATTTCTCTACCTTTTGTTTCTAAATTGTTGTGGCCTCATTCCCCTTCACTAGTATTTAAAGCTGCTAAATATTTATAGGCATGAAGCCTGAGTCAGAGCAAGTCATTAATTGGGAAATTGATTAACAATTACAATCTTTTCTGCCCTCACATGTTCACATTTCCTACTGCATGATATTGCATCCTTCAGCTTTATAGTGCTTTAAATACAGTAGGCATCACCTGCTATTACCACCCAATCACAGTCTCTATATTTCTACTTACAGTCTTTACCATCCTGTATATCTCTCATGTATATTTTCAATTAACCATCCTAAAAATCTCTCTGATGCTCAGAGTTAACACACACAGCAAATGCCTTTCCCTTTTGTAGAATGTATAGGAAAGCAAAAGCTCCTGTTTCAATTGGTTAATCCATAGTTAGCACAAATAGCATTTTATTGTGCTCAAAAATTTATTGACATTACTTACAATAAGTCTTTTTAATGCAACATTTTCATCTTGAATTTTATCACAAAACAATTTTATGTGAATAGCATTGAATAAAGAGAAATCCACATAAATGTAATTATAGTAGAATGGCTCAGTGTTGTACTTACTCAGGGAATTGAAGCGAGTCTGCTGTGTGATTTAAACATTTCTCTTTGAGGTTTCAAGGTCAGCTTATTAATCCCACACAGGTCTTCTGCAGTGTGTCTTCTTTTGATTTTGAACACTTTCTACTGATAGATAAATCATTGTTTGAGTGAAGTTTTTCTTATTTTTGCTTAACAACTAATTTTGCATATTTTCTGAGTAACGTTTAATTTATTTCCTTATATTTGTGTTGTTTGTCTAGCAGATAGAAGATGGTCATAAGGCCTATTCAGCTGATTGTGTTTGAAAAGCAAAATTTGATCAGTTTGATTTTTTGCTTTATTATTTGTTGATGTAATAATTATTTTTTGGTACTTTTTGACATTTGCTTTTCTTATACTTTATGGGTGTCTCCTTTTATTTGTACTATGGTAATACATCGCGATTTTGAATGTTACATCTTAATGCTTGGACAAATACTTAATGCAAAAAGTAATTTAATTATTCACAGAATATGATGCTAGGCAGCCAGTAATATAGCAGCCAGACACATTTGGTCATGTCAGATAAGGCCAAGAGTGAAAAAAAGCCTTTGCGGTCTTGACTATAAAGCCTGCACTTTTTATTTTCTATCAGGTATTAGTACTAGTGCCTGGCTAAAGTTGTATTTTTTTTTTTTTTTGTTGTGCCTCCTGAAACACTACCACTACTAATCGTTATAGTTATTGTACTCCTGTATCAGAGTAACAGCTACTAATGACTAACTTGTCATATTTAAAACCACAAGGCTACTGATTAAATCATTGCTCCCAACTCACTGTGTGACCCTAAATAAGTCACTTAACCTCTTTTTGCTTCAGTTCTCAGAAACATTGTTGCGAAGGATTTAATGTATTTGATCTTTTTAATCACCTTAGTTAAAGATGACTGTCAAGTAAACAAAAATAACAGTCATAATTCATATAGGGACATGCAGCCAACAGATGCCAATTCTGAGCCTGTTTTGGTCAATCTAAACATACAAGATGTAAATCCATTTTAAGTATAGTAATATACTAGAATTCAGCTGATGCTATGTGAATCCATTTTAAGTATAGTAATATGCTGGAATTCTCTATATAGTAAATAGTTATCAGGTGGAAATAAACAAAATAATTAATTAATCTCCTCTTTATATTACAGTATAATTGGCAATATGAAACTCGTTTGGAAGACAATCAATGGACTAATTGCTTGTTCAATGTTGTTTCCTGTCTTGGACCAAATACTACCAAGTTACCAAGGCTATCCAAGATATGCCCTCACAAAGTAAAATTAAATGATATATAACAGCATAAACATGTTTGAACATCAACAGGTGATGACACCCAACATAGCTATTCAATCAATACTCAAATAACTTTTGTAGAATGTTGACAAGCCTATATATAGGCTATATAACCTATATATAGGTTAATTGCTTGATAGTAATTTTATTTTATTGTTCAAATACCAGTTTTAAAAAGTAAAACATTATTATAATTTTAATCAAAGTTCATTGCAATTATAAGAATACAAATCACTAGAATTCAAAATTGCTTTTTTATTTATTTCATGTTCGTGAACTTAGAAACATTTTTTTAAATCCATTGTTTGGGCAAGTTCAATTTCCACAGATAAGGTTGCTGAGAATTATATACCTGTAAATCATAAAGATACAGATATACTGTGTATATAGCAGGGGTACTCAGCTCTGGTCCTGGAGGTCCACAGTGGCTGCAGCCTATTGCTTTAAGCAAATTTAAAATTAAAACCCATTTACTACTAAAGAGATATGTTTTTTGGACTTAGCTTTAATTAAATAGTTTGTTATGATTCAGAACCCTTAATTGCCGATTTTAGTTTTAAACAGTTATAATAAGGTTTTAAAAGCAGTCTGCTTGCTTAACCAGCCATCAGTTAGTAATGAGGTACAAATAGCAAATAAATCACCAGCTCTCCAGCTGATGTGCTTCCATTAAACCCCTGTACATGCATCACGAAGCATCTCTGTTAATACAATGTTCGGAAATAAATGAGCGAGAAGGGAAGGATCAAGAGGTAGAAATCTGTTCTGGACCAGAAAACATATACATAATGTTCTAATAAAATGAAAAATCTGCAATGTGATAAAACTTTTTCTTGGAAGAATTAAAGCTATTTAATTAAATGGCAAGTTTCATTATCTACAATGTCTGGCTTGTAAATTTGAAACTGGCTGGAATGAAAACAGGCAACAATTGCAGACCTCTAGGACCAGAGCTGAGAAACTCTGATATATACATTAAACAAAAGATTGGAATTACACAGAAATGTTCATGTTTCAGATAGAAATTGATACCTTTCTTGAAATAAATACTGCGAGGACATTACTAATGCTCTAAATTGCTATTACTGCTTTAAAAGACCGATTTACGAGTATAATATAATGTGTTTTGGTTTTTTTTTTTTTGTTTGATGAGCAGAAAATGGTTAGGGAGTGGCTGAGCCTGACAGGTAGGATTTACTGCTGAGGTGCTTGTGTAGCAGTCTTTAATTGATTCAATGCTTGATTGTCATGCAGCTTAGACAGCAGAAATTTGTTTTTGATGTTTGAAACATAAATATAGAAATCATAACATAAACCTGCATAGCTCAGTATTTTTAACAGTACCCCAAACTGATAAGCAGCATCAGACGATAAGATAAAACACATCAAAAATATCTAATACATACTTGTGTTCTGTTACTGCATTTACACTCCATATTTTTATCATTTGTTGTTAAATAAAAGTAAATCCAGTATGGGGTGATATTGGAAATGTTATGGAGGCCAAATTGTTTCTTCAACAAGGAAGATCTTAATTTAATCCTCACGTCAATTATTTGTGTGTGTGTATGTGTGTGTGTATTTTTTAAGTAGTACCCTCATGAGACAGAAATTACAAAGTTAAAGCTTAAAGGCTCAGAAGGCTTATGCATATGATGTCAAGGCACAGCTGTACAGCCGTTGCTACCTGTACCGCAGCCTATATCTAATCCTAATTGGGTTCACTTCTTCCCTTTTTGACTGATCAAAAGACAAGGAAGTAAGTGACTAATTCACGTTGCACTACAGTAATGATGACAAGTAGTCCACTAAGCCAGCGTGAGGGCACCTCTAATGTGATTGTCACTGCAAATACCAGCAATTTGTCTCCATCGTCTATCATTTGTTTTTAATTGTTCATTGAAACCACATTAGGTTTTATTGTCTTAGTTAGAAAATTATCTCTGGACGAGTAAGCTTTTCAGCAGGGTAATGTGGTCATCTTCTGAAGTTGACAAAGGTTAATTAACTGAAAATTCCTCTTATTATTTTACTATAAATATGTTGTACTAGCCAAACAATGAAGCAAATAAACAGCTATTGGGTAGAAACCTGCAATTAAAAAAATGATGCCAAGATCATAGTTTAAAAAAAACATATAATAAAAGTATTTTTTTTCCGATTCCCACTCACATACAAAGAATTTAAAAAAGAGACCAGCAATTAATTTTTCTTGGTATTTTCTAGGAGCATAACCAGCACAGTTCTGCTTTTGGTTTACTTTTACTTTTCAGTCCTACACATACAGTACAGGCCAAAAGTTTGGACCCACCTCCTCATTCAATGTGTTTTCTTTATTTTCATGACCATTTACAGCACTCCATCACTCTCCTTCTTGGTCAAATAGCCCTTACACAGCCTGGAGGTGTGTTTGGGGTCATTGTCCTGTTGAAAAATAAATGATCGTCCAACTAACCTGACTTCTGCACAACACAACTGCTGGTCCCAACCCCATTGATAAAGCAAGAAATTCCACTAAATAACCCTGATAAGGCACACCTGTGAAGTGAAAACCATTTCAGGTGACTACCTGTTGAAGCTCATCGAGAGAATGCCAAGAGTATGCAAAGCAGTAATCGGAGCAAAGAGTGGCTATTTTGAAGAAACTAGAATATAAAACATGTTTTCAGTTATTTCACCTTTTTTTGTTAAGTACATAACTCCACATGTGTTCATTCATAGTTTTG
>JANRMT010062792.1:7793228-7822331 GCA_026402145.1 Polypterus bichir lapradei | reverse complement strand
ATAGATAGATAGATAGATAGATAGATAGATAGATAGATAGATAGATACTTTATTAATCCCATAGAGGCTCTCTCAGACTCACCAGACAGCCTTTATAATTGTAGCCCTCATATTTAACCCCCTCCACCACGGGGTTACCTGAAACCTACTAAGAGAACCTTCCAGAAGAATTGAAAAAGACAGCTCATAACTACTCATACATGGCAGGCCCTATCCCTTCTGTAAGTGGTTAGTTTGCCAGCTGACTACATTGACCATTTCATGCAACCAGCTATTTCAGTCCATATGTGCATAGCCTCCCAGCCACTAAATAGCAGGTAAGCAACCAAGCATGGTGGATTGAAGGGTCTCTTCTCATCCATCCATCCATCCATCCTCTTCTGCTTATCCGAGATCGGGTCGCAGGGACAGCAGCTTGAGCAGAGATGCCCAGACTTCCCTCTCCACGGCCACTTCTTCTAGCTATTCCGGGGGAATCCTGAGGCGTTCCCAGGCCAGCCGGGAGACATAGTCCCTCCAGCGTGTCCTGGGTCTTCCCCGGGGCTTCCTCCTCACCAGGGAGGCGTCCAGGAGGCATTCTGTTCAGATGCCCGAGCCACCTCATCTGACTCCTCTCGATGCGGAGTAGCAGCGGCTCTACTCTGAGCCCCTCCCGGATGACTGAGCTTCTCATCCTATCTTTAAGGGAAAGCCCAGACACCCTGTTGAGGAAACTCATCTCAACCGCTTGTATTCGTGATCTCGTTCTTTCGGTCACTACCCATACCTCATGACCAAAAGGTGAGGGTAGGAACATAGATCGACTGGTAAATTGAGAGCTTTGCCTTACGGCTCAGCTCCTTTTTCACCACAACAGACAAATGCAGAGCCCGCATCACTGCGGACGCCGCACCGATCCACATGTCGATCTCACACTCCATTCTTCCCTCAGTCGTGAATAAGACCCCGAGATACTTGAATTCCTCCACTTGGAGCAGGATCTCTCCCCCTACCCTGAGAGGGCACTCCACCCTTTTCCGGCTTAGGACCATGGTCTCGGATTTGGAGGTGGTGATTCCCATCCCAGCCGTTTCATACTCAGCTGCGAACCGATTCAGAGAGAGCTGAAGATCACGGCCTGATGAAGCAAACAGGACAACATCATCTGCAAAAAGCAGTGACCCAATCCTGAGTCCACCAAACCGGACCCCCTCAATGCCCTGGCTACGCCTAGAAATTCTGTCCATAAAAGTTAGGAACAGAATCGGTGACAAAGGGCAGCCCTGGCAGAGTCCAACTCTCTGGACTATACATCAGCATAGTAAATCATACTGGCCATTACAAAATTGTAGAATATGTAAAGTATGTAACTACCCACATTAAAGGAAGACAGCAGCCTCCTAATAAAAAAGAGTTTGATCTGCACTTTCTTATATATAGTACGTAGTTCCTTTGTGTTCCAAGACCAGTCCAGTCTGTCGCTGGTGTGGGACCATAAGCACTTGTAGCTATGCACCACCGCTACATCCACTCCCTGAATGATGAAATACACAAAGTACTAGAATAGAATAAATGTACAAGTTATCTGAAAAGAGAATCTTTAGAGACTATAAACACATTGTTATATACATATTGCCAAAAAATTATACTAAAGGCAGCTCACTGCAGAAAAGCACAGGCAATGGATATTGGGCTGCTCTTGTTAGAGTGAACTTGAGGAAAGGAGTGAGTATGGCAAAGAGGTGGAAGGTATGTAACCTGATTCCTGGCACGTATCCCAGTTTGTTACACTGCAAACATGGTTTCATTTGTGAAATTCAGGAAGCAGAGCTGTGTGGTTTATCGTGCTGTCAGTTCATTACTCGTGGGTGGCAGTTCTAATTCCCAACTTCAGTGTGCTCTCTGTGGCATTTAGCATCATATGTTTTCCCACTTTGAATAATCCCGCTTTCTGCCTATAACACACTGTATACTTGATTTCCATCTATAGGGGGCCTGTGTATGTGCATTTGTGTGTGCACACTGGGAATGATGAGGTATTCTGTCCAGGTTGGGTTCCTGTTTTTCACCATGTAAGCCAATTAGACTCCAGCCTGCTTTATCCCTACACAAGAACAGAAACTGCAATCTGTTGCCCTTAGCAAGTGTTTGACATTTAGAAAAAAAGATTAAAATTTCACAGTAAAATTTTTTGTTCTGTCTGAGAGCCCTTCTTCAATTCCATGCATTGTCTGAACCCACTTAATCCATTACAAGGATAGTGGTGAGCTGAACCTTCAAGGAATATACTATCCCGAAATATTGCAAACAATACTATTGCAAACATGCCCATAATTGGGGTTTGAAAAAAAATGCAATACTCAAGGAAAAAAACAACATCACCACTATTTGCCTGTCAGGTTTATTGGTTTCTCTAAATTGGACTGGTGAGAATGGCTGCAGTGTTCTGGTTGTTGCTGAAGTCCCATCTGAGACTGGCATCTAATGCTGCTGGGATGGACTTCAGGAGCTCCACAATAATGTAAGGGATTATTAGACAGACCATACCTAATTAAAGTAATAGTAGATACATTGTTCTTGGGTTAACACTGTTTGCATAAATGCCTTCAGGAGAGCCATAGTATAATTACTGCAGTCTTACAAAAAATTTTGTAATGACCTAAACAAAGAAAAAAATATGGAGACATTTTTCTGAGAAAATCAGATTCAAACCATGCCAGATATCCATCTGCCTTTCAGTTTGTGGCAAGATGACCTACAAACCTGAACTTGTGCATAATGGAAAAGAAGGCAACTCTGCATAAAGATTAACTTTTAAATTCTTTTTCACTGTAATCACATGCACATAATGAAGGAGTCATGAGAGTATGACTTTCGCACTTTTGGTCAGATGCTTTACATGTCACACCTAGAATTGCTTTTTTAGAAAAAGAAAAAACTGTTTTAAAATCAGAATAGAAGTGAAACCATTTTATTTACTGTAGTACAATATGGTGTATTGAAAAGTGCACTCAGAGGCAACATAAAAACAAAATATTCTGTATAACCTAGTTAGAACATTTACTAATAAATTATCATATTAAAGAAGTGAGTTGAAAAGATCCCAAGGTTTTAAATTATACTTGCATATGAAGTGATTTTAAAATTCCAATAAGCAGTGTCAGGTGGCTCAGAGACGTACATTAAATTCTCAGCTCAGTCTTTGTCGGTGAGCAGTTTGTGCATTCTCTTTGGCTTTGTGCGGGTACTCCAGTTTTACCCTCACATCTCAAAGAAGATCATGTTAAATTAATTTGCCATTCTAAACTGGATGGTATGTGTTGGTAAAAGTGCCCTGTGGCAGACTGGATGGTTGCTTATCATTTCTAGGAGGGGGCAAGTTATAGATGGCCCTTCTTTCTCTAAATGGATACCAGGCTACAGGTCATGCTATCCCATCACTAGCCATGGTCTCCAAAGTAGTCTCCTACTCTTTTGAATGAACAACACAGTCCTTTATGTGTTGAAAAAGCTCCTAAAAGAACTTTCCTCTAAAGTGGTAAATTGTTAAATAACAAGGTCTTGTATTTTATGTGTTAATATAGGTGACTGCTGTCTCTCTCACATTCTCTCTCCCCTCCTTCTTTATGCCCCTTCCAGTTGCACATCGATAACCTTACAGAGTCTACTGTGCCCAAGCAGCTCCTGCCCTCTGACAATGACACGGAGAGTTGCTTTCTCTGTATCAATTTGATTCTCTGTCTTCTCCTGTAGTAATTTCTCTTGTCCTGGGTCATGCTGGTGCTAAGCTTCCTGCTGGTAACCTACTTTTAGCTGGGTGTCCCCTCACAAAATTTATTAAAACCAAAAGTCAGAAATATTTTGCTGTAAATAAATGTAATGTCACTTTGAATAAAAAGAAGTTATGAATTTTCAAGATAAAGCAAGATCACAAGAATAAAACAGATATTAATTAATAGGTAGCAATTAAGTATTAGATAACCATGTGCTAATCACTGACATCTTCATTCATGTTTGTCACATTTGGACAACAGAGGTTTGTAGTACACCAATCGTGCACGGTGTATGCCATGATCAAGAACAGAGTTCCATTGCTGAAATAAGCTGGATGGTGTCTCATCAACAATTTGTTGCAACCATGTCTGATGGGGTCAGTCTGTTCAAGCCTTTGTTCTTCTGGTGGTGTCCAGGCATGCACCATGGCTGAAATGTCAGAGTCAGCAATGGGCGATGATATCTTTGGTGGGTTTCAGGGCAATTTTGAGAAAGGACATTGGAGTTCCATAGATAGTAAAACCTATAAAGCTTGATTATCTAATCAGGCTTTGGCATGTCGGATGCCAGTGTGGTCCAGACCTCTGAGTCATACAGCAGGACTGGCAGAATGCAGGTTTGGTATGTTTGCGCTTGGTGCTGATTTTAATGTTTTGCTGTCACCAATGTTTTTTTGTAGCAACCTCATGCCAGAAGCAGTATGGGCGATTCTACACAGAAGAATATACTGAGTAATTTGATATAAAACTTGACCTAGAGTAGAGCTATATGCTCAATAACCACAAAAAAAAAAAAAAATAACAAAAACAAATACTCAGCAGCAGACAAGTTAAATTTGAAAGATAGGATAGGATTATTTCAGAAAATAATTGGAATTTAGGTCAAGCATTTGTATAGCATGCACTATAGCAGACCTCTCAGTGCATCTCTCCGTGTTTTGTATTTTCTTTTTGTTCTTAAATCGTGTAAAATTGTTTTCTTTCTGTTTTCTTTTACTAGTTTGCAAGTAGTTTTTTCAATAAAATGCTTTATAACATTTGCGTTTCTTACTTTTGACGGTTATTGCCTTTGGAATCCAATGGGACACTAACGCACTACCTGCACAGGCAATCCCAGGTGTGTGGCCGGCGATGTTCATTTATAGCCAGGATGCGCTGCTATCAATGAGACCAGCTACTAGTTACTCCCCGTGTATTACTAATATACCGGACAAATTAAAATGTTTGAAACCCAGAAAGAGAGGAAGAAGAGGTGGACTACGAATACGTCTGAGACGGAGAAGTTTTAAAACACCTTTGCCAACCTTCATCATGAGCAACGCACAGTCCTTGTGAAATAAACTGGACAAGCTGAGAGCATCTACATGATACCTCCATGAGTACCGTGAAAGCTGTCTGATGTGCTTTACGGAGGCCTGGTTTAAGAATACAGACTTGGATACAGCAGTTGAAGTAGATGGGTTTGTTTGTGTACGGCAAGACAGAAATGCAGCTTCTGGTAAGCAGACGAGTGGTGGGGTCTGCCTTTACATTAACAAAAGGTGGTGCAGGAATATCACTGAAAAAAAGCGCATCCGCACGCCAAATATTAAACTACTCACCGTCGGACTTCGCCCATACTATCTACCATGGGAGTTTAATCAATTATTTGTGACAGTCGTTTACATCCCGCCGCATGCTGATGTGGGAGCTGCAGCTAAATTGATTCTTGAAACTTCTCATAAACTAGGAACCAAATCACCTGGTTCTTTCAAACTTGTGATGGGTGATTTTAATTTATGCACCCTGGAGTCAGTATTATCCAATTACCATCTGTATGAGAATATAAACACTAGAGGGGACAAAACTCTGGACAAGTGCTATGGAAACGTCCCTGGTGCCTACATATTGCATTACAGAGCAGCCCTGGGTGCGTCTGACCACATCGTTATTCATCTACTCCCGAAGTACAAACAGAAACTGAAACTGAAAAACCAGCCATACGAATAACACAAAACTGGTGCAAAAACAGTGTAGAGGAACTGCAGGAATGCTTCTCCAGTACAAATTGGGATGTGCTGATATCCTCACAGTCACTGAATGAGGCCACTTACACTGTCAGTGAATATATGAAATTCTGTGAGTCTATGATCATTAAGGAAAAAACTGTCAAGGTGTACCCAAACAGTAAGCCATGGATCACTAAAGAGGTTAAAGCATTACTACTGGAAAAGCAACATGCACATCAAGAAAATAAGATAGAAGATAAGCGAATTTTACAGTAAAGGATTAACAGGTTAATTAAACAAAATAAAAAGATGTATGGGGAAAGAATCAAGAGGTGGTTTAATGATAACAATCCAAAGCAGGTCTGGGAGGGACTAAGAGCAATTACAGGACTGGACTTTAAAAAGAGTGTGAATTTTCCAGCTGACAAAGACCACAAGCTTTTAGCAGATGTACTGAATAACTTTTTTGCCAGATTTGAAACAAGTGACTTCAGCACCCAAAATACAGAAATAAAGGAGATGCTTTATAAAAACACCAGAAATTCTGCTGTGATGGGGTTCAGTTTAACTGAAGTGGAGAAAGGCTTGCGGCAGGCCAAAACAAACAGTGCAGTGGGACCAGATGGCATATCAGGTCGGCTCTTAAAGTCTTGCTATAAGCAGCTGTCTCCAGTTTTTCATTTGCTTTTTAACTGGTCTCTGACCTGTGGTATTGTACCTAATCTGTGGAAACAATCAATCATTACCCCTGTATCTAAGATTTCTAGGCCAGGCTGTTTAAATGACTACAGACCAGTGGCACTTACATCTATTCCAATGAAATGCTTTGAACATTTGATGAAAAACATTTTAATGACAGAGACAAAGCCTTTTCAAGACAACAATCAATCTGCTTATTGTGCAAACATAAGTGTGGAAGATGCTCTGCTTGTAATCTTACATCAAATCTACACCTTTCTTGATCAGCCTGGTTCATATGTCAGAGCACTATTTTTGGATTTTTCTTCAGCGTTCAATACCATACAGCCTCATATACTGATTAAAAAATTGAAAAGTATGAATGTAAACCCATTTATTACACAATGGATTCAGAACTTTCTTTTAAATCATTCACAGACAGTTAAAAGTACAGGACACTTTTT
This sequence comes from Polypterus bichir lapradei, assembly GCA_026402145.1. NCBI lineage: Eukaryota > Metazoa > Chordata > Cladistia > Polypteriformes > Polypteridae > Polypterus > Polypterus bichir. The sequence continues at coordinate 7,815,449 of JANRMT010062792.1, read as the reverse complement.
CAATAGTCATTCATTCAAGCACAGGAAGTCTGCTGGGGTGTGTCTTATCACCATTACTGTTTACTCTGTACACAAGTGACCTGAGACAGAACAATGACCACTGCTCCATTATCTAATATGCTGATGACACCATGCGTATAGGATGCATATCTGGGGAGGATGAAAGCCACTATCTAAATCAAGTGGACTGTATGGTAAACTGGTACAATAAAAACTCTCTCACTCTGAATGTAAAAAAGACCAAAGAAATGATATTTAATTTTAAGAGACAGAAATCTGTATGTTCACCCATTGAAGTTCTGGGAGAGGAGGTAGAAATAGTGACTGAATATAAATACTTAGGAACTAACCTAGATAACAATCTTAACTGGAATACAAATATAAAAAATTATTCTTTAAGTGCAACCAGCACTTATTTCTCCTCCATAAACTCAAACTATTTAAAGTAGACAAAGACCTCATGTTGTCCTTCTATCTCAGTATGATCCAGTCTGTGATCACTTTCAGTTTTATTGCCTGGTTTAATAGTCTGACAAACCAAAACTCAGAAAAGCTCCAGCAGATTATGAAGTATGCAGCTAAAGTTATTGGGGCTGATGTAGATGATTTGACTAGTGTGTGTCAGAGGGCAATGTTAAAGAAACTGGAAATCATCTCAACTGATGACAGACATCCATTACATGCAGAACTAAACTTCAGTAAATCAGGAAGGATAGTCACTTTGAAAACCCACACAAATTGCTCCAGAAACTCCTTTCTTCCTAGTACCATACGACTTTTCAATAAGAAATATTGGAGATAATGATTAAGGTTTTGATATATATTCTGTAACTTTTTTTTTTTTGGTGTAAATATGTATCATCTAACTGCCTTACCTTAACTTTCTTGTTTCTATGTGTCTGTTTTATTTCATTCTGTCTGTTATTAGATGCAACTGAGAAGGCAAATTTCATGTTTTCTTGTGTAAACATGACTAAATAAAGAAACCTTAAACCTTAGAACTTATTTCGTTTGCATCATAACATGGGCAATAACAGGTACTGGGATGACTGTGGTCCATGATAATGTTGTGTTTACATGATAGAGGTTGTTGTAATTTTCTTGATTGAAGACAGAATAACATTTTCAAGACAATGCAATTACCATCAAACTGTGAAGTATTCACTAATGACACTCTGAGTGAAAGTGTAATAAAAATTGATAGCATTGTAGTGCTTGCATACCCATGGAAAGAAGGAAAATTCTGCATTTGATGTTTAAAAATTCAAGGTTAAGTTGTGCACCCGTTTGTAACACTTTTGATACCTAGGTACCAGCACACACCTCTGTGTTGCTAGAAATACCAGAAATGGTTTGAATAGAGGAGCAGAAAATTAAACATTAAGCAAGAAACATGCTAAGTTCTTAAACCAGGAAATCAAGTCCATTTTTCAATAAACCTAAACACCAAAATCATAAAGATCGTAGTCAAAATAACATTGGCAAAGATTCAAATATCAGGAAAATTTCACGGAATTATCTATCAAACTAAGATAAAACATGGCTCCTTCAGCTGATCTTTGAACCTTTGACCAAATGAGGACAAGGTCACAACCTCCAGCAACCAGAGGATACATTATTGCAATAGAATCCACAAGACAAAATGGCATCAGAAAAAGATCAGATTTAATTATAACATATCAAAACTAAAGTGAAACAAAAAATGGATTAATTATCCCAAAAATATAATAAATATATAATCATTCACAAACATGTCTTTAAAAAGCTTAAAAAATTACAAGCATAACTTAATCACAACAACCTCTACCTCAAGATCATACATCACCAATGATGGACATTAATGTTGTAAACTAGTTGTCATGAAGTGGAGTCAATAACATGGCAAAAGGGAAATATGAGGCCTTAAAATCAGTCACCAGAGCAAGTTGGGACCTCCGCTGTTCTATCCAAAACAGTCTCACCCTAACACACTACTTACTACCTGTTGGATTCAGCCTGGCAAAATCCAAATATGGGGAAACTGGCTTTTAAATTTTCAAAATGACATTGAAGTTCCAAAATATGTCAGATACTTAGTAAGGGAAAGGAAGACATAAAAAAAATCTTTGTGTTGATGAGGTAGTTTACGGAAGGAATCTTTATAAATGAAGATATTTATTCAAAAAAATAGAAAAATATAACAAAAGGTTCAAAAGGTGCACAAAGGTGTTTCTTAAAGTGCAATCCTAGGTGAACCAGTAAATTCACATGATAAACTAATACTCACAAATAACTCCAGTAAATTTCAATGTGCCCCTCCTGAGACAAATTAATCAGGGTTAAGTACAATAGTTCCAGAAATCTCAGAAATGCCCACTAAAGAGGGGAAACTATAAAACCTATGCTAGTCATATTTTTCAGAAGCTCTGTTAAACAAATAGACAAGAGGAGTTGCAAACAAGTCCACAAGTACACAATTCAGGAGGCAAAGTCAAAAACAGAGCAAGGGTTCAAAATCCAGTTTAACAAATCAAGCAAAGCAAAGAACACTTGAACTCACCAACACGTTGAGCACATTCAATTAACTGCAAAGGACTGTGGGTTTTATTCAGTCTTTATAGCGCTGAGAGCATTTCTTTGACCATGATGGACAGGTAGCCCTGCCTCTTGGGGGACCACTCACAAAAGACATGGTACCTAAAAAAAAAAAAATACACAATAACATCCTTTGTATGTCATTTTGGATAAAAGCATCTACTAGGTATGTAAATAAAAATAATACAATTTTTATTATTATGCTGTATTAAGGATTTGTTCTGTTCTGTATACTTGTATTGAACCCCTTCTTTTGACACCCACTGCACGCCCAACCTACCTGGAAAGGGGTCTCTCTTTGAACTGCCTTTCCCGAGGTTTCTTCCATTTTTCCCTACAAGGTTTTTTTTGGGAGTTTTTCCTTGTCTTCTTAGAGAGTCAAGGCTGGGGGGCTGTCAAGAGGCAGGGCCTGTTAAAGCCCATTGCGGCAGTCCTTGTGTGATTTTGGGCTATACAAAAATAAACTGTATTGTATTGTATTGTATACGGAAACTAAATCAGCATTGCTAACATAAAAATTAGCAAAACAGATATAAATTGGAAATTTGAAACCCAGCTTTTGCGTCTGATTGAAACATAACCTCAAGACTGTTGTTTCTAGACCTTAGATAGGCGGAAGTAGGTCTCAGTAGCAGTATACATCAAGGTTGCCCCCATCCCTTGGGGTATCACCCACAGAACACACAGAATGTAGGCACATTGAAAGTGTGTTTAATTACAGAATATCAGATAAAACCAGCAAAAATAACAAAGAAATTAAAAATAATAATCAAAATGTAACAATAATTGAAACAGACAACAAATACAGTACAAGACAGGGGGAAAAACCTGGCTGTAATGTAAGATGGGTTGATCAAATGATATTGCAAACCAATACTTTAATCAAGTTTATGCTTTATAATTAGTTGTAAGTGGTTTAAAGGTGTTCTGTACATATGTGATGAGTTTTTTTGTTATCACCTTAGACATTTTAAAGTATGTTTGATGACTGACAATGAGCATTGTATGGTAGTTTTTGTCTTATAAACAACTGTAGTTTTCCTCCCTTCCAAATTTAAATTGGTCTGATATGAATGAGTGTAAGTAGGTGTGTGCATGTGTGTGTGTGGGTGTGTGTGTGTGTGTGTGTGAGTGCGTGTGCATGGTTGTGTGTGTGTGTGTGTGTGTGGGTGTGTGTGTGTATGTACATGTACATTGGTTGGACAGGTGCCCTGCCTGGGTTTGATTACTGCCTAGTATGCAATGCTCTGTAGTCTGGCTGAGTTCTCCTACAATCCTGTACAATAATAAATAGATGGTTAGAGTACATTTGTGAAATCATAGATGATGGTATCATTTTTCCATCTTTGAAATCAATTACAGTTAAAAATTTTACATATTACATAATGTTTCTCACTAAATAATTAAGACAGAAAAGCAGCAAGACTTCTCAGACAGACATGGACAACTTTATGTGGAACACTGAACTGATAATTACAAGTATCTTTGCTTATCAACCTCGTAACTCGTATTCATAAGCAAGTGACATTTTGAAGCCACATTTTGAAGGTAAACATAGTGGTAATTCTGAAATAAACAAAAAGCTTTTAACTGTCTTTTCATATTTCATACCTAAAGACAGCACGGTAACACCCTTCACCCCTCTTGTAAAGAAAAGACATTTGGCATTTAGAATGCTTCCGTAATAAATAATTATGAGCAAACTCCCTGTCTCGTAATGTAAAAATACAGTTAAATATGAGGAATATGAAAATACTGATGAGTTTAAGTGAGTACTGGAATGAAAGCTTACATTATAACTAATAGCACAAATTGTTTGAGTGCTTCATATGTCTTTTATTAAACATCTATCACAAATGATCTGCCATTCTGTATGTGTCATATGGCTCAAAAGCTGTGCCCAGTTGAGGATTTTCATTATAAAACTGAAAAATAAGTGTGACAAATGCATTTTTTTAAAATATGTCAAACATGCCAGAAAGGGACTCCAGAAATATATTAAATGCAAAATATGTTTATAAAACAAAATTTGCTTTGCGTCTTACAAAATGGCTGCATAGGCATTAATGTCAAAATAATAACTTTCTGCTTCAGAGTACAAAAATGAGGAAAGCAAAATCCTCCGGTTGTTAACACTATCGTTAATATATATGTATGTATATTTTTATGTGTGAAAAATGCTATATAAATGAAGTTATTATTATAATTACTACATATCTAGATTTATCCATCCATTCACCTATTCGTTTTAAACCTGATTGCCCAGTTCAGGGTTGTGGGGAGCCAGTACGTCTCCCAGTAGTACACACATTCACTACTATAACTCAGAAAAGGCCAATTTAAAGTTGCCAATTAACTAAAAATTTAGGTCTTCCTAAATACACTGTGCCTATGTATTATCTAGCAGATATGCCCAGCATTGATCTGGTATCCACCTTAATGAAAGGATAAGTGGCTGTGTTTCCTTCTGGTTGCTATGTATCTGTCATTCCAAAAGATGGTGGATCAAAAACATTTTTAGCAATAAAATGCATTCCATTTGTCATTCCAACAGATGGCATATCACAAACATTAACACTGCTTTTGCAAATCTCAATCCAAATGCCATATAATGAAAACCTACACATTGTATGGTGCACTGCTTAGATTTTAACCCTTCTTAGATAGGTAGCACAGCTAATATTTGTGTAATAATTGTGTAACTGATAAATATTTGTCTGCTGTCATGAGTTGAGAATATGTTCTTTTTGAGAATGATTGGATTCTATATTTAATATAACTCCTTTCTGAGATGGAACCATGAACAATACTCCTTTGCATGTCCTGATTTACTGTGATTTTAAAATTTCATTAACAAACTGAATGTTTTGTTGGATAATTGAATCCATGGACTGTGGAAAGCATCTACCGTAGAGTGGAATGGGGGGACTTGGTATCAAAGACATTACTGCAGGTCATCATATTATTATGGGAGGCAACATCAGTGGTGGTATTTGATAATGTTATAAACATGATTTAAAGCTGATTCATACAAAGTTCATTTTAAACTAGTACAAATCATAATACTGTATTGGCATTAAATCCCAAAATTAGGACTGCCTTATCACAAAATGAACTTAGATAAATGTCTGCCATTTGGACACCAGGTAGCGCTCCAGCTCCTTAAACACCTAACACAAGCAGGCGCAGACACAAGTTAAAAGCACAATGAATCTTTTATTGCGGGAAAACTCTTCACAACAAGTGTTTCCCACCACCACTGCCACAAGTACAATAAAGCACTATTATACTACACTCTTTGTCTTCTTTCGCTTGGTCACTCTTCCACTGCCTCCATTCCTCCTTGCAAGCTCTGTCAATCTTCCACCTGACTCTGGCTCTTCCTTTTAAGGCAGGCTGCTCCTTTTATCTTCCACCTGGGAGTACTTTTGGTCTTCCACACACATGGTCTGAAAGCACTTCTGTGTGAGATGGAAACCCTATGAAGTAGGGCTCCCCAGTCTCTGCAGCAACCCCTGGTGGCACACATGGAACCCAACAGGGCTGAGTTGAGGAACTCCATGTCCCATGCTGCCCTGTGAGAAACCAAGGCACTGCTGCAAACCAGCGGGGTGCCATCTAGCACTCTGGCAGAGATAATGCCCTGTGCACACTTTCCCCCTGGTCCTTCCATTTTGAGGGCATCCTGGCCAGGTAAGGCTACCGGCTGTCCCTTATAGCCATCAGTTAATAGTAAGTGGTTAATAATGTCATCTTCAGATTTATTGTCACATGTACACAGTGCTATAAAATTCCTATGTGTTCTATGTCCTATTTTTATTCAAAAATTATTCAAGTAGAGAAATGAAAAAAGGAAGAAAAGTACACTTTTCTCAGAATTAACACAATTAACTCAGAATTTAATTAATTCAGATCCATAAACTGAAGATTAAATTCAGAAACAACAGCAAAAATAAAGAATAAAAAATACAACTTTCAAAATCTACACTTTTAAATTCAAAAATCCAAGGTAAGATATATGATCAGATTTCTGGCTTGTGGCACCCCAGGCCTTTAACTTGGTCAATTGAAGTTACATTTGAAAATGACTAAAGAAAACAACAAAATATTTCAAAAATGGAAAGTACTCAATAAAAACAAATAAAACCCCAAAACAACAAACTAACAGCTACACTTTAAATAATAAAAATATCAAAATAATACACAAACATCAAAATAAACAGTATTAAAAAGACTTGAGCCTTTGATGAAGCCATAACAAAGACAATGTAAATAAATTACATTGATTAACTGATTTTTGGACAAACTGAATCCAACCAGTCATACTATCATTTCAAATATTGTCACATCCTCTTGTAACACCTGTTACATAACATAAGCAAATGAGAACATTAGAAAATTGTTGATGAGAACAGGTCATTTAGCCCAACAAAGCTTGTCAATCCTATCTATCCTACCTAATTCTACCAAAATAAGATCAAGTCTAGGTTTGAAGGTCCCTAAAATTCTCCTCTCCACCATACTACTTTGCTATTTGTTTTCTATGTGCGGAAAAATGTCCTAGTGTTTGTGCAAAATTTCATTGACCCTTAACAAATCTCCAACTGTGTCCCCATGTTCTTGTTAAACACATTTTAAAGTAACAGTTTTGATACACTATACTAATTCCTTTGATAATGTTACACTGTCATGTCAACTCATATTTTCCTGTTGCCTAAACTGAAGAGGTTCAACTTCTTCATTCTTTCCTTAATTCATCCCCTGTAGCCCTGGTATGAGCCTAGCCGCTCATCTCTGGCCTTTTACTAGCACTGCTATGTCCTTTTTGTAGCCATGAGATCAAAACTGCACACAGTACTCCAGATGAGGCCTCACCAGTGCATTATAAAGGTTGAGCAGGACCTCCTTGGACTTGTACTCCACACATCATGCTATATAACCTAACATTCTGTTAACCTTCTTAATGGATTCTAAACACTGCCTGGAAGATAAGGATGAGTTTTTTGTGACTCCTAGGTCCTTCTCAAAAGATGTACTTTTAAGTTTCAGACCTTTCATTATGCATTCAGATCTAATATTTTTTACTTGCTATGTGTAATAGTTTTCATTTACTTACAGTAAATATCATCTGCCCAAGTCTATATGCTGTCCAAGTGCCTCTGAAATGATTTAACACATACTAGATCATCTGCCAGTCCACCTAGTTCGGTATTATCTGCAAACTTAAACCAGCTTGTTATTTATATTCTTATTTAAATCATTGATATGTATTAAAAATAGCAGTGGCTCTAGCACTGACCCTGTGGGACAGCACTCTTAACATTACCCAATTCTGATAAGGTTCGTGGCACCATAACCCTCTGCTTCCTGTGCCTGAACCAATTTTGCACCCATCTACACACTACACCTTGACCTCTCATATAGGACCTTATCATCAGGACCTTTTTGAAAGTCAAAATTAATATCTTATATACATTGGACAACATTAGTACTCAGATAATATTCTGTATTGCTTCCTCATAGAATTCCTGCCTTTTAGTAAAACATGACCTCTCTTGTCTGAACTTGCGCAAACTGTTCTCTAAAACTGCTGTTTTTGCCATATGTTGCTAATTCTTTTCTTTATAATTTTTTTAATTAATATTCCTGTGATGTGCAATAAGCTTACTGGCCTAGTTACTTGAATATGTCTGGTCACACTTTTTATATAACAGGGTAATAATATTTGCTATTTTGTAATCCTTAGCTGTTGCCCCAATGTGCACTGATTTTGAAAAAAATATGCATCAAGAGTTTATATATGTGCTCAATAACCTCCTTAAGAACACAAAGATAATGTGGTCCTGGTGATATGTTAGATTTCAGCCTATTTAATATAAGCAGTACTTCTCCCTCTTCAATTTGCGAATCTAAGTACCTCCTTAGCTGTCCCTGTTACTGCTGGGAGGTTATGCACTTCTTCACATGTTAAAACTTCAGACAAATACAAGTTTAGAGCATCTGCCATCTTCACTGTCTGAATATATGAATACTGATAGAATCTGTGGATCATCTTTCACCTTTTCCACAATATTTCTCTTATACTGAATTTTACCTTCCCTAATATCCTTCTTAATAGTTGCTCTCATATGTCCTTAAGTTACTGCTGGAGTTATCAGTCTTATACATCTAATACGACTTCTTTTCCTTTGCAGCTTCTGTTTCATCTCCTTACATTCCCACTGCTGAATTTTATTTTACTTTCTTATTAATTCATTATTTTGTGATGAACTTGTTCAGCTTTATAGGTAAAGCATTTTTAAATGTGTTCCACTGCTCCTCAGCTGTCTCCACATTTTAAAGCTTATCACAGTTTATCCGTTTACACATCTGTTTATAATCTGTTATAAGTTAAATTTAAAAGTTTTAGTCTTTACATCTGTGCTCTGCCAAAGAGCTGAGAATTGTATGATATTAGGGTTACTTGATCCTAGTGGTTCAATCACCATTTTCACCCAGAATTCTATCCTGGTTAATGCAGATTACTACATTTAAGTCAGGCGTCCCTCCGCATTGGTGCTTTAACATACTGTTTTAAATTAACACTCTTGTACTCAAGTATTTGAATAATTAAACTCCCCCATGATTATAACACCCCCATCTAAATTTCACTTAATATTATTAAAAAGATGCACATTAATATAACTGGCTGCATTTTTCTTTAACACACTCCTAAAATAAGGCCTCTACTGTATCCTAATACTTTCTTGTTGATTTCAGATGTCCTCATTAAGAACCCTCTTTTGTTTTTTGTCTAGTCTCACGAAAAATATGTAACCATCTATGTTATACTCATCCCCATCATTGATATTTTAGTATTTCATTGTGTTATGTCATTGTTATATCATAATTTTGCTCAGCTACATATAACTCCAGCTCACGTTTTATTTTTGATATTCCTAGCATTCAAGCAAGCATTATTTAATGTGTTACTTGTTTTATGAGTACTTTGGGCTAGAAATTAAGTTACTAAACATATTTGTTTTTACACTATTTTTTTCTTTTATGTACAGTTCCAAACCTGGCCTGTGTTTAGCTCCCTGCTCCCCACCCCATTCCCTAGCTTAAACAATCCTTGACTAACCTAGTTATATGCCCCCCCCCCAATAATTTAATGCCCAAACACCCCATAAACTATAACCTTCTAATCTGCACCAAGGAATTACTAGGACTGACATGTGACACAGGCAGAACTTTGGAGAAGACTACCTTGTCAATTGGCACCTAACTTTTGAAATTTTGTTCTTATATAGGTCATTTTTTTCCAACATGAACAATGGCAACTGGATCCACCTCTGCTCTGGCCAAGAGCCTATCCACCCTTCCAGAGAAGTCCACTACATGCATACCTAGAAAGCAATACACTCTAGGTCTCTGGAGCAAACCTGTTTCTCAATCTCCCTAATGATTGAGACCCTTACTATTGCAACTGCTATCTCTCTGGGGAATTGTTTTGAAGTGAACTGTTGGGGCTCCTCATTCTAGCCTACTACCTCACAATTTTCAAAGTCTCACTCCACCTCCACAAGGTTCTGAAAATGGTTTTACACTTCCAATTCTGGGATTGATGACACTGGGCAATGTGCACCCTTTACCTTGTACCTATGTATGACTGTGACCCACCTACCCCTACCTCTTTGGTCTGAAGTCTCCTCATGCCACACCTTAGGGGTGGCACAACATCTCCATAAAGAACCAATTCTCTAGTACAGTGCAGATCAGTCTCCTCTTCCACCAGTGGTAGATCAGTTGACAACTCCTGCAGAACTAGCCTTCAAGGAGACCTGACTCTTCCAAGCCACCCTTTAAAAAGTCCAACATCAAATAGGAGTTGCATTGTACTAGACTGATTTTTAAAATTTGGACTTGGATTACTTAACTGCTCAATCCCTTTTTATTAAATTTAAACTCTTTGACTTATTAAAATTACAAAAATAGTATCAGATTAACAAATGCAATTATTTAGCAACTGCTGTCCCATAAAGTTCCTGTTATACTCTTTCCCCTTGACTGCCTACTTTCCCTAGCCGTTTGTTGTCCTAAATCTGCAGCCCTCTTATTACTTCCTTACTTTCAAGCCTTTCTGTGCCAATTCTTATACCATTTGTGCTTGTTGCAATTAATGAACACTTACATTCTTGTCCTCTTGTTAGTGCTAATTTCACCTGATACGAGTGCTAAATGCTGTTTTATTAATAAGCATTTTTTACAGCTTAATTCATTAAAAAAACTTGCTTACTGAATATTATCTAGTGCTAGGCCACTGATTATTTACTTATGCACTTGTTGGAGTCTACTGCTGCTTTCCCTGCTCTACAGCTCCTCACTAGAATGTCTGTTTATCTACCATTACCAATTTAAACAAAATTCGACTTTCACATAGTAAAAAGAAAAAGCGGGGGTGTATTTCCACAAGGATTTTAAGGGCCAGTTTTTACTTCACGCTCAGAACGCATCATGTCTGCCACGCGTTCCTAGCATTCATTTGATGTGTCCTCTGAGCACATCCTCAGAAACGTGTGCGCAAGCAAAAAGCGCCGCATATTCCCCAATGTAATGGTACGACACATTTTAAGTCTCACATACCATCTTCTGTGCCATCTTTTTTTTTTTTTTTTGCACCTTCACAATAGCATCAGAATGCATGGCAGTGTATTTCAGGCGCAGAGAAAAAAATGTCTATTTTGTGAATAATATGGAAATTTCTGCGTTAATCTCGAAAATGTCCACTTTAACCTCGTAGTATATTTTATCATTAAAGTAAACCACAGTAAACGTCATCTTAAAACCAACCCACTTGTTAAACACTACATGCTTCTTGGGCTTCCTCCTGAACTGACAGCAGCGGCAAGCAGTAATCGCCACACAAAACACATTAAATTTATGATATTCCAGTTCTCTGCACATTTAGAATCCTTAGATCTACTGTATACTTAATATCACTTTCATGATGAACTGCATTAACGTATGCATATTACATTTTACAGATAAATTATTAACTTCATTTAAATAATGATCACTGTTAATAATTACACATCTGGAATTGGCATGGATGGTGGAGCGGTAGCTGGAAAATACCACCATTTTGTGTCTCTGTCTCCATGTTTGATATCTCTCAAGTCTAATCCCGGTTGGTCCCGAACTGCAAGACACACACTGTGTAGTCTGGTGTATACCTTGCCACTACACGGGCTGCCACAGTTACCCCTCTCCTTTCCTTCTTTATTTTTAAGCATGCCACTTAGATTGTACATAAAATAAATGCATACTTTATGAATGAACACTTATACCTTTGCTCTCCACTAGCACTGATACCTTCTGATATGATTGCTATGCACTGCTTTATCCTATTAGTTCTTTACATCCATGGTACCAGTTTGACCACAAGGACCTTTTCCAAACATTTAGCTACCTTTGCACATGTACAGGTGTAAAAAGCAAAAAAAAAATCTTTGTCAAGAAAGAAAAGCTATAAAAATTCCTACAAGACTTTAGAAGCAGACATATTTTAATTAACTCTTACACAGACATAACACAAAACACTCAGCACTTCTTTCACTTTAATATGCACGGATGATGTCAGCACGTCTATATGTCAGTCTCAGTGTTAATATACATACCATAACACAAAATAATATTGCAAAGCCTGCTTTATCCGAGCCTACTTCAGAGTCCTAGCACTTTGTATAAGGCAGGACCCAGCACTGGACAGTTCCCAGTCCATTGTAGGGTCCCCTCAAACACACCCATTTATAATTCCCATTTATTTATAAAAATAAAAATTATATGTTTTAAGACATAATCAGAAGCTCCTGCTAACTCATTTCGAACCTATTTGGCCCCAGAAATTTACAGTATGCTTCAGAATAGCCTCAATGATACTCTGATAGATATACAGTACAGTGTATGGAGAAATGAATGGGATCTTACCTTTCTTGGATCATTTATTCAAGACTACCAGAGTTGCTATGCAAGCTTGAATGTGCACTATAGCCACACAAACCTAACATTAGCAATTCTCAAATTTTGGATTTCACCTAATTTTTCCCCTGGAGGATACCCTCTAGCAATACAAGGCTTGCTGCAAGTATGGTATTCTTTCACATTATATTTTATGCAGTTTGTATGCTCCTTTGCTCTTGGGCATTTCTCTGCCAACCCAGTATCTTCTAATAAGTGGTTTGCTGCTATTTAACAACCTTCTTTTCATGACAATATGTATACAGCTAGACTTAACAGATTATAGAATGATTGTTTCTCTCTTCAAGCTTTTCTCCAGCTCACATAATTACAGTTAGCTTTATGCTGATTCTTGCTTGTGGCAAAATTTGACACGCTTCAATTTTAATTAGCAATTTGCTTTTCTATGCTCTGCCTTGATTGGAAGAGGCAAGGCATGTCAATAGAGTATTTACAGTGAGAAGAATGAGTACAAATTCAATTACACAGAATGGTGTGCCCACCGATTGAGTATAATAAAACTGATTTGGTAAGACAGTATACTGTATCATCCAACAGGACGAGAAATCTGTTGGAAGGTCATATAAGTTACTTACATTTGGACCTGAAATCACAGACCCTGGTTTATGAAGAAATTATGCAAAGCTAATAATTACCATATAGCAATTTTGAGTTTTAATGATCTGTGTATTATGCTGGATAAGTAAGGAATGAATATTTTTAAAATGGTGTTATGCTATAAATTCTAGGAATAAATTTACAAGAATGGCATCATTTCCTTTATCAGCTTTTTGAAAAGAGGTCTGTCTAACCATTGTCCTACATCTCTGATAAAAGAATAATTTTCATTCAGAATTCATTCTCAAAGGCTGTTTGTCTGTTGAAGTGGTAATGCTTGCTTTTTAATGAAATATGTTGATGGAGGTCAACTCAACTTTTATCCTTCATCTTGTTGCAATAGACACAGAAAGGACACCCAGTGTTTATGAGTGTGGTCAGCATACAATGACAGAGTAAAATCCAGTGGTCTAAGCAATTTTTTAAAATTAATTTTGCTAGTTTTTATAACTGATTATTTAAATGATCTATTTTTTATTGATTATATTTATTTGTGAGAACAGCAAGCTGGTACATTTCTTGCTTAGGTTTCAATCTGTCTTTATGGATTTTGTACCCTCCTCCTGTCTCTGTGTGGACTTTTTACTAGATACTCCAGTTGCCCTCTTAATTGTGTCAGTTGACACAGTATGAGTGTGAGTGGATGTGTTCATGAGTGGGTCCTGTGATGGACTGATGGCTCACCCAGGATTGGTTCCTACTTTGATTCCTGTGTTGACTGGGTAGGCTCCAACCTCCTGCAAGCTTGAATAGGAGCAAACAAGTTTGAAAAAATTGTAATGTCCCTTTCCAAGCAGGAGAAATAAAACTGTACAGACTATTCGCTGTGCAGCAATCAAACTAATTTATTTCTCTTTTCTTTAAACCACATTTTCAAAGGAACAATAAAAGAACCAACAACTATTTACAATCCTCACATTGTTTCTTCCATGGGAGACGCCTTCACTTCACATTTAATCTTTCCTGGGTTCACTTGCTCATGTAGCCTCCTCCTTTAAAGACACAGCAGTCTGTGTAAACATTAACACGTCACAGTCCCACAGTCCCTAAGTCCTTGTCGTCCGACACAATCACATGTACACACAGTCATGCATGTGGCACTAACACCATCCAAAATACTGAAAAGCATGCACGTTCTTTTGGCACCCTGGTTTTTATCCCCTGTCTTTGTCCCCCAGCATCTTGGTTACTGCTTTGCATCAAGAGCAGGCAGACTGAGATGTGACCACCCCCCTCTGCTGTGCCCTGAACAGCATTATTTCTTTGGCTCTTGTCAGGACTTGACTCTTGAGGCACCCTGCTTCATGGAGATTTTGGCCAGATTATTATAATATTTGTAAAATGCAAATATTGTATTTTGGTTGTCATTCTAAAAAACAAGCCACTAGGAAAAAGCATACATTATCTTCCATGCATCCAAGCACTCATCTATCCATTTATTTACTGTCTATACCTACTTAGCTTAGATTTAGGGCTATGAATAGCCAAAACCCATCCTAGCAGCATCAAGTGTAAGGCAGTATCCTGAATGTGGTACCGTTGGATCACAGCCCACACACATTGACACATAGACAGACACTCCTTAGCCTGTTCTGCACGTCTGTGGGGTGTGGGAGGAAAACCTACATAAATGCTACACTCCAGTGAAGTCCACGGGGTGATAAGTGATTTACAAATTAATTCCAATTGATTTATATTGTTTGTATATTATTTTCATACCCGGCTATATTCACTCTATATTATTGAATTATCTCTGGACTGGCGACGTTTAGACCTAATATTCTCCAAACCTAGTATGTCCATCCTTCATTACATTTTCTGAACCCCCTTATCCAGGTCAGGGTTACAAGGCAACTGGAGCCTAAGGCAGGAACAGCACATAGACAGAGTGCCAGTCCATTACAGGGTGTAAACAGAAAGGGGCAAATTTACCAAACCTTTGGACTTTGGGAGGTAACCAGAGTAGCCAGAGCAACCTACATAAACACGTGGAGAACATGCAAACTCCAGGGAACACCCATATATGAAAGCTACATTTATGACACCTCATTCAAAGCCTGATAAAGCTAATATAAATCTAATTTCAAATACTGTGTAGCCTAAATGACTATTGGCCATTAGATACTAAAACATATTTTATTTCCAGAAATCTAAAAGCTGATTAGAAGATGGATGGACCAGCATATTTTATATTCAATTATTTTCTTGTTGTGCACCAGGGAAGGTTAATAGAACATGAAGTACTTTCCTGTGTCACAAATGCCTGGTACTTTTCAATTAGTCAGCTGATTATTCTCCCTGATAGGTCTTTCTTTTGAGCATTTTTTCTTGAGGAACTGTTTTACATTATTCTCTCTAAATCAAGTTATAACAGTACAATACAGCTTTAATATCATTTTATGATCATATTGGTAGATAGAGGGTAATGTAATAGTGATAAAAGGTATTAAAGCAGGTTTCATACTTTAAAGCATACTGATTATTCTAATAATTGATATAAATAATATAACTTAATGGATATCATACAATTAGAATGACATTTTATGCACTGTATCTATTATTGAAAGCAGTACAGACCACTTCGGTTTGTTTTGCATATTCTTCAAACAATTATATAGATATATTATATAATTATACTTATATACACTTATATACAGTATACTGTATATATTGTAAGAAGACAAAAAAGACAAGAAAGAAGGTTTGGGGTTCCACCCTGTATATTCAATTCTCTCGCTAGAAATAGGAAGGGTTGAGTCACTGCTGACTGTGTCCAAAACGAAACTGAGGGGTGAAGAAAAAGTGGGTACAGCTGCTAAGAAGGAAGGGGTGTGTTCAAGGGGCCGAAACTGGAAGTGATGTCACTGAGAGGGAAGGTTTCAGTTCGTTAAGGCAAAAGAGAAGAGAAAAAAAGGCCAACCGTTGTCTCTGCATATCACACACAACCAAGCCCATTGATGGCCTCCGATGCGCTTGTGTGTGACAATATATATATATAAAAATGTGTACAAAGTAACCATTTTTAACATCTGCCAGTTTGCTGCCTTACCTCCTTAGCATTTCAGGTAATTCACTGGATTTAAAATGCTTAAATGTCAATAAAACCTGGAAAAATTGGGTTGCTCTAAAACCTTTTCCCGGTAGTATGTGTTCTCCTGAAGCTTGAACCAGGCCCAAGGTGTGTATTTCTTTTATTAGTTTCTCTCTGTTAACCCTGTTACCGTTATTACAGTGTAACTCATCAAGAGTTTCGTCACAATTCAGTGTTGCCCTAATTTGGAATCAGTCATCACAAAGCCACAAATCCATTTTCTCATTTAAATATACAAGCATTCCGGGAATCCCAGTGCTCAATGCAGAAACCCTATAAAGTATTCTACTTAAGTTCAAGTTACATTTTATTGCTACGTGTGCACAATACAATAAAATTCTTACTTGTATATCTCTCACAAACGATTGCCTGTAGTCTTACGGAAATGAGCACTGACACTTTAGTTTTTTTCCCCAACAAAAGAAAAATAGTAATAAAATCACCATGCAAAACATAGTATGTGCCTAAGGTCTCAGTTAGCTGTTGCTGTGAATAACATTTTGGCCGAGAAATTTCCAAAATACCTTAATAAATGTTACTGGTCAAAACCTGGATGTTGCCTTTTGAGGAAAAATGATGAAAACTCCACAAAACATTTCAAATTTTTCAGTTATGCTTCACTGCTGTTACACACTTATAAGTGTATTATCATTTAAATGGGCTGAAAAATTTCAAGGGTTGTTGCTAAGCTTTTACATACACCAGGAAAATATCATTTATATATTGTTTTACTGTAAATCAGGATTTCAGAGACTGATATTTGGAAATGTTTAGCATTTTAAACAATTTGCTATGGCTCCTTTTTCTTTAATGCAACTTGCAGGGATGACATTTCTTTTTGGCAATTTTTCCATTTTTTCCTTTTCCTCAAGCCAAACTGCTCTATTTAAAAAAATATTCACACTTGAAGAGATCATTTTATTAATCCTGTTTAGACACTCTGCTTTTTAAGCTGAGCTGCTTATACATTGCTTTGAGGCTTATAAAACCACAAAAATAAAAAAGGATCTGTCGCTTCTCAGCAAGATCTGAGTTGTTTATAAGGAAACAAAAAAGAATTGTGACCAATAAGTTGCTGTAATATTATTATGGTTATAATAGCCACCTTGTTTACTATATTTAATGTCTAACAACTTTATAAAGTAATATTAATAATAACATTTTGGCAGTTTGCATATTCTTTTTAAAGAGTGCATATTCTAAATCGAAAATAGTTTAAATTTTGTAAGGCAAACTTTTGAGTAGATGGAGCAAAGCATCAATAAGATAAATTGGGATAAGATTTTAAGTGTGGAACCAGTTGAGGAGATGTGGGTCAGATTTAAAAGTGTTTTAAATACTGTATAATGGAGGAAGTTCATCCCAAAATTTTCAAGCAGTAACAAATAAAAAAAAAAACTACAAGGTGTATAAATAAGAAGCTAGATAGAAAGTTAAAAATGAAAAAAAGAGTTGTACAAGGCATATAAGATAAATGACTGCAGCTCTGAGAGTAGAGCTTATGAGAACATGAGAGCAATGGTTAAAAGGATATTAGGAAGGCTAAATGGTAGTTAGAAAGAAATATAGCAGATAAGACAAGGGATGACTTAAAGAGATTCTTTCAGTATTTTTGTAGTAAATAGAATTAAGAGGGCTAGAATATGTAGGCAATTAAATATTAAATGCTTTGAAATTATATTTTATTGAGGTTTATATATGTGAAGAAGTGAATAACTTTCCAAAAGTAAAAGGGACTACTAAGAAAATACTTAGTGACTTGCAAATTATACAAGGTGAGTTACTGGTTAGATTAAATAAGGTTATAAATAAAAAATAAGTTAGTGAATACATATTTAAACCCTTGGCACATAATTTCCAAAAATCTCCTCACACTGAGGAAATTTCTAAAGACTGGAGGTTGTATAAAAAGGGTGATCAGGGAGATCCAAGTAATTATAGGCAAGTAAGATTACCATGTTTCACAAGTAAATTAATGGAAGAGATTATTAATGAACAGCACATGTTTGGAACAGAAGTATTGACAAATAATCAGCATGTGCTCAGATTAGGAAGATTGTGTTTCACTAATATGCTAGAATTCTATGAGGTATTAAAAGTATATGATCAGAGAGGTACATTCAGTCAGTCATTTTCCAACCTGCTATATAATAACACGGGGTCATGGGGGTCTGCTGGAGCCAATCCCAGCCAGCACAGGGCGCAAGGCAGGAACAAACCCCAGGCAGGGCGCCAGCCCACTGCAGGGCACACACACACTGAGCACAATTTAGGATCGCCAATGTACCTAACCTGGATGTCCTTGGACTGTGGGAGGAAACCCACGCAGACACGAGGAGAACATGCAAATTCCACACAGCGAGGTCCCAGGAAGTGAACCCAGGTCTCATTACTGCGAGGCAGCAGCGCTATCACTGCACCACCCTGCCACACTGAGAGAGTTACATATGATATTATTTAGCTTGAGTTTCAGAAGGCTTTTAATAAGGTATTTCAAGAAAGGTTAGTGATCGAACTAACAGAAGTGGTAATTCAGGTAATGGTTTGTAAGGGGGTACCGAATTGGCTTAAACACAGGCAGCAACAACAACAACAACAACATTTATTTATATAGCACATTTTCATACAAAAAATGTAGCTCAAAGTGCTTTACATAATGAAGAATAGAAATGTAAAAGACACAGTAGGAAAATAAAATAAGTCAACATTAATTAACATAGAATAAGAGTAAGGTCAGATGGCCATCCAGGACAGAAAAAACAAAAAAAAAAAACTCCAGACGGCTGGAGAAAAAAATAAAATCTGCAGGGATTCCAGACCATGAGACCTCCCAGTCCCCTCTGGGCATTCTATCTCACAGAAATGAAACAGTCCTCTTTGTATTTAGGGTTCTCACAGAAGGACTTGATGATGATGGTCATGTAGACTTCTGGCTTTTAGTCCATCAATGTTGGAGCATCATGATGCTTTGAGTAGGTGGTGGTGGTGCAGGCCGCCACCACAAAGAAACCAGAAAAAGAAACAGAAGAGAGAGTAGGGGAGTAGCAAGGAGTCATGGTTGATCTGGGGCCTCATGTATAAACAGTATGTACACACAAAAATGTTGTGTATGCGCATTTCCTCTCACACTTTGAGATGTATAAAAACTAAACTTTGCGTAAAGTGACACACATTTTCACAGCAGCCTCACACCTTGCATACACACATTTCTTCTCGGTTTTGCAAACTGGCAGCACCCAGCGTCAAAGCAGTGCTATTGTTTCTATGTCATTTACCTTTCTTTTTCATATTCACATCAATGACATGGAATTTATAAAATACACCAAAATGAATTGCCTATCGTTCACAAATTTAATTCACTTTATTGTAATCATTCTGTAACAATATAATGGTGCATGGAATGGCCAAACTCTTTGCTGGGCACAGCAGCACCATCACTGCATGGAGTCTTGTCATTGGCACAGGGGTCAGTATTTGTAATATTGCTAGAAACAGAATAAACAGATAGTGGGCTGCGACTCGCCTTTTCACATGGACTTTGATATCTGACTGCTTCTTTTTTATTTTGGGCACTTTGTGACTGAACTTGAACTCTTGAGTGTCTCCTGCCACACAATATCACTCCATAACTTCCTTTTCTTGCTTATACCACTGCTTAAGCCAACAAATAGTACACGTTTCCTTGCCTCAACTTTCATTTGCTGAAATTCTTCTTTTTTTCTTGTTATTTTGCCATTGTCTTTTAACAAAATAACAAATGGAAGGTGATATTTATATTGATTTCCATATTAAAATATGAGAAGTTCTAGAAGGATTTGGGGTGGTATGTAGGCGCGTGCACATGCATTCAATTTCATGTTCATTGGGATTTATAAAGGGGAAGTGCATGGAACTTGGTGTGCACAGTTTTATGCATCTGGATTTTTTTGTGCATACACACATTTCTGTTTTTGTCTGTACTCCATGTTTTAGTGTGAATTCTACATTATACGTGAGGCCCCAGGACAAGAATATAATCAAATAACTTGTTAATTTTGCAGATAATACCAAACCACATGGTAGTTAGAATTAGTTAGATTGTTACAGATGGATTTTGATATGATACAGGCTTTGGCATAATTGTGGCAGATGAAAGTTAATGTAAAGTATTATGTGTAGGAAGTATTAATGTTAGATTTGAATACACAATTGGAGGTCTGAAACCTGAGAGTACCCTTATGAGAAGAACCTAGGAGTCTTAGTGTACTCATCACTATATACATCCAGACGGTGTACAGAAGCAATCAAGAGGCCTAATAGGATGTAGGTTATGTATATATATGATGATGTGTGGATTAAAACTCAAAGAAAGTTATGCTTAACCTCCTTAATGCACTAGTAGAGTACTGTGCTCGGTTTTGACCTCCATATTACACAAAAGACATAGCAACGCTAGAAAAAACTACTAGGATAATTCTAACACTACGAGATATGAGCTGTGAGGAGAGTTTGAAGGAGGTGAACCTTTTCAGTGTAAACAAAGAGATTAAGTGGGTACATGAGTGATGTGTTCAAAATTATGAAAGGAATTTGTACAGTAGATCAGAGTTGTTACTTTATAAGAAACTACAACAACAGTACAGGGACATGACTAGAAACTTGTTAATGACAAATTTCACATGAATGTTAGAACTTTTGAAATAAATTACCTAGTTGTGTGGTGGAGAGCAGGACTTTATATACCTTCAGATCTCGATTTGATGTTGTTTTGGACAATCTATGTGAATTGAACAAACATGTTGGTGTGAATGATGACATATTCTGGTCACAATTTCTATAATGTTCCAATGTTGTAATGCCAAATCTATTGATAGAAAGTAAACTTAATGTTCAGCTAATATGCTATAAAAGAAATTAAGTATTTAGGATGTATAATATACTTTTTAAAAGCAATGACACTATATAATTGATGGCATTTGAGAACTTGTCATGCCAAAGATATTGTTAAAGAACAGTTCTTTGCTTTACTGGCTTCTAATCCCAGTACTATACATTTAATGTCTTGCTGTTGATGTTTGTTATGCTGAATAAATTGTCACCTAATCAACTGTCTTTTTCATCACTGTTATTTTTGTGATTAATTAGGAGCAATGCCTCAGCCTCTTAATGTAGAGCGCCATGAGGAGACATACTGCTGTACTGTATCTTATTGGAGTCAGATACCCTTTCATTGTTCCCCTAGGAAGCAAAGTAAGAAAAATATATTGTGACTGGTGTAGCCATCTCTCATGTGCAGTTCGCTAGTTCCCCTGATCCGTTTTTCCTTCCAAATAGCGTCGCAAACTGCATGCTCTTAACAGCGAGCTGTCCCTCTGTTAAACAGTAAACCTATGACAAAGAAACACAGCTTCTTGAATGAGAAACAAACACACTCTTATTACCTGTCCCCTTTGTGGGATCATCTGCCAACATGTGAGCTTACCGCGCAACGTGCTTCTCGCATGAAGTTTAGAACATTTAAAAGACCGAGTCCTGGCCAATCTAATGGCTCACTCCCCTGTCCTCTCTCCCTCAAACTGCGTTATGACGTTTGATAGTTGCAACCTGTGTGCTTTTCTGCTGATAATAATCCCCTTCTGAATAAAGTCTTGTGTGTGTACATGCCAGTTCAGCAATAATGAATTTGTACTATGGAAACTTGATCCCTTTTTCCAGTCTCCTGTGCATCTCTGTGACCCAAGCTTGATATCTATAGGTTCCCAGTAAAGCCCGAAAATTGGATAAACCTAGCATTACTGTGGTAAAGCTCACATTTATCCAGTAGACCTGGATAAACCTAGTATTACCTTGGTAAAGCTAGGTTTATCCAGCAGACCTGGGTAACTTTACCCAGGTAATCTCTTTGGTTAATGCTAGTTTTATATAATTTCTGGGTTTACCTGTAATATATAAATATAAAT
>JANRMT010062792.1:7736418-7793128 GCA_026402145.1 Polypterus bichir lapradei | reverse complement strand
GGAGATCCACAAAGGGAAAAAATGAATCACGTATCATAAAGTAGTTTTTATTCCTGAGCTTTCAACCCCTACCAGGGGTCTTCATCAGAGGATAATGCTTAGACTTACAAGAATCAAAGGCAATATATTGTAGTAACTTACGGGTGGGGGGGAGGGGGAGGTGGGGAGGGATGGCTAGGTCCGTGTGGTCGGGGGGGCATTATTGGGTGTAAAGTCTTGTTTATTATGAATAAGTTCTTCTTAAGTTTGCATATGCTGGATTTATGCCCAAGTGTCTGTTGATGGCGTTCTCATTTGATAACCAGGATTCAGCCAGCTCTCTGGCACTTTTATTATTGGCTTTAAATTTTACTTGTACATCGTCCCAATTAAATGTATGTCCTGTTGATTTAGTATGCGTATAGATCAATGATAGTGAGTCTTTTCTTCTGAAGGCATTGCGGTGTTCCTGTATATGTGTTGCGATTCTTTTTGAAGTTTGTCCAATGTATACCGCTGAGCACAAACTGCATGGAATAGCAGGAATGTATACTGCGTTTCATGTTTCTGCTGTCGATTTCTTGTTTTTAGCATTAAAGAGGACCAAGCACAGATTGTTCATGGGTTTGTGTGCTATCCTGACACCTGACTTGGCCAGGATGCGTGCTGCACCTTCAGACACATTGTGCTGATAAGGGAGTGAGTACTAGGTGGGGTGGGGGTTCTGATTCAGATCAATTGTTTGTTGAGTTTTTTGGCGTCTTCTGTGTAGGCTTCGATTAATGAATGTTTTTGAGTATCCATTTGAAGTGACAAAGTGGAAGAGATAGCGTCTCTCTTTCATTTTTGTTTCCTTCGTATTACAATGGGTGTGGACTCTTCTGAATAGAGTTTTAACACAGCTCCATTTATGAGATATCGGGTGGTTACTGGCAAAGTGTAATATCTTGTCTGCGTAGCATTCTTTACGGTAAACACTAGTGGTCAGGGTGGTGTCATTATTTCTTTCAATGTAGATGTCCAGGAAGCTTATTTCTTTCTCCATTGTGAATTGGATTGCCGGGAATATTGAGTTAATGTGGTTGTAGAATTCATTTAGCTGATCATTTATATATATATATATATATATACAGTATATATATCCTCCTTCTACACTCCGGGTGAGTCCTTGCCTCTACTCTGCTCTCAATCCCTTGCTTCAACCACTTTAAGTCTCCTTAAAAGGCCAAGCACCCACATCTCTAAATGCATATTTCATAAATTGGTTGAGCAATGCAAAGATTTCAGCACCCTCATGAGCCCACATTTGTTTGTTATTTTTTTTCACAAGAATTAGCCTAATGGAACTAACACCTCTATTTATTCATATTCATAACTTAATAGTCTCCAACATACTTTTTTATTTGCTCAAAAAAGAGCTCTATACATTTACAGCATAATTACTCTTGTTTCATTCAAGTGATCCATCTCTGAACCCACTGTCTCCATTAAAGGGTGACAGAGGCTCTCCTGGCATCATAGGGTACAAGACAGAAAGCTCCACAGTACGCAACTTCATTTCAATATGCAATCATATACACAGTCACACTCACATGCACTCATCAGATGCGTGTCAAAGAGGAGTCCAATCAGATGCATTTTTGGCATGTGGGCGGAAACTGGAGTAGCCAGAAACAACAGACTGAGTTCAACCCAGGTTTTGAAAGAGATGAGTCAGTGGCCATAAGAAATTGGGTCACTTGTACACAGAAATGGCTTATATTAAACAGCTCTCATATTAACAGGTCTTGTGTCATGGAAACGATTATATACAAATGTGATTTGTTTTATCTACGTGGCTTTAACGTCTAAGTTATAAAATGTCCTGAATTGATTACTTATAACAGTTTATCATTTTAAGAAGGAGGGCACAGTTTATTCTATAAACAAAAAGATGGGCTTTTAAGGAAAACGTTTACTTTGTTATTATGCAGAAAGGTAATAGAAACCTCAAAAGTACAACCAAACTAATCTACTGCATGCACTGTAAATGAATGGTTTTACCTCAGAATATTAATGCCTATGATTTCCTTGCATTTTGAAAAAGCATAATGCATTTGCCTGAAAGGGATGGCTACTTGCCAATTCAAATATAAAATGCAATAGAAAATATAAATATTTCCAGGTGAATTTCCAGGTTGATTCCAGAAGCAGGTTACTTGTTATGGTGGAACTGTTTATGCATACAATTTTCTGATTTTCTGTGAGTGTTTAAATCTTATAATTTGTCTGAAGACACAGAGGTAGATTGTGAATGCTTGAATTCAAGTACTTTCTCAAACAAAATGGAATTGTAAATCTTTCATTCAGTTGACTGAGTAAGGGATGGAGCTTGCTCAGGTTGTCAGAGAAGATGACATGAAAACTGAAAATCAGATGTTGTTTTTATGCCTGACAGTAGCATGTCCATTCCAATTACATTGTAGGGTTTGTAATAAGTCACACATAAATGATGTCTTTTATTACTCCTTTGCCATTGAAAGGAAGCTGACCAATATCCATTACATGCATGC
This sequence comes from Polypterus bichir lapradei, assembly GCA_026402145.1. Lineage (NCBI taxonomy): Eukaryota > Metazoa > Chordata > Cladistia > Polypteriformes > Polypteridae > Polypterus > Polypterus bichir. Next base: position 7,790,597 of record JANRMT010062792.1, on the reverse strand, counting down.
AGACTTTTTAAGAACATATTTCACTTCCCATTCACATTTCAGACTGGTGGAAATATTGCAGTAGGAGGTAACTTTACATTTAGAGGTGAATACTTTAGCAGGCAGTGTATTGTAGTGGTTAAGGCTTTGGACCTCAAACCCTGAGGTTGTGGGTTTAAATACCACTTCCGACAGTGTGTGAAACCTGAGCAAGTCACCTGACCTGCCTGTGCTCCGATTGGAAAACCAAAAGAAATGTAACTAATTGTATCATAAATGTTACAAGTTGCCTTGGATAAAGGTGTCAGCCAAATATGTTTAGAAATTTTCAGAAATGTATTGATTGATTGATTTATTGATTGATTGGTTGACTGTATAACAGACATCAAGTTTTGTAAGTTAGAAACCTATTTTACTAGTTATATTGAGAGTTATTTATTTAAAAGCTAACAGTCTGTTCAAGAATATAACTAGTTTAAAGACTGGTGGGATATAGGGACTTGTATAAATGCCTTAGAAGTTAAGCTTGTTTAGGAACACATGTAGAAAATGTCTTTAAGAGGAGTTAGCCAAGCTGTACATGGTTAGTTGCCCCAAAGAAAACATTGAAGATAATCAGGACAACTGGAGAAGTAATAAGGTGTCAGATGTTTGTTTTTGGGTCTGAAATGAAGTGATTTGGTGGAAGATTTTGAGAGCTACAGGAACACTTAACAGGTTTCCACTTCTGATTTCAGACAGGGATTCCTCAGCCAAGGAAACACCAAAACCCTGTCACCCATCCCTTTGGATCCATTCGCAACATGAATTTTGCAGTTCCAGAAAGATGTTATCATCTGAAACCAAGGCACACTTGTGTCAATACAATGTTGGACTTTTTGAACATCCTTTTGATGCCTATAATCATGCAATGTTGTAGCTTGTGGCACCCCAAACCTTTGTGATGTTTTTGTCTGCTCCCTTAGAGCATTTACAAGGAACCAGGCATAAAGTTAAGCTTAGGTTTTTATTTCATAAAAGTTACAGAGGTGCTTAGAAGAAGTTCCTTAAGGCTTTGAGCAAGTGAGAATCTCTCATGGCAGAGAGGTAAAATAGTCCTCTGTGTGAGCTAGTTGTTTTTGTCTCAGAAATGGCACTAACAGTAATACCTACAAGGACTGAAATGTCAGCTGAGACAATGAGAGACTATGTCCTGCTCAAAGTGTTAAAAAGCTGCTTCTGAGAGCCTCTGTAAACCCAGGCATCTCAGGTTCAACAACATTTATTTATATAGCACATTTTCATACAAATACTGTAGCTCAAAGTGTTCTACATGATGAAGAAAGAGAAAAAAGACAAAGTAAGAATTAAAATCAGAGAACACTAATTAACATAGAATAAAGATAAGATGGCCAGGGAGGACAGAAAAAACAAAAAAAAACTCCAAACGGCTGGAGAAAAAAATAAAATCAGCAGGGGTTCCAAGGCCACGAGACTGAGCAGCACCATCTAGGCATTCTACCTAACATAAATGTCCTCAATCAGTCCTCATGGTATTCAGGGTTGTCATGGAAGAACTTGATAATGACGGTCATGTGGACTTCTTGCCTTTAATCCATCAATGTAGAGACATCTCGGTGCTTTGATCAGGTGGTGGTGGTGCAGGTCGCCACCCCAGAAAACCAGAAAAATAACAGAAGAGAAAGTAGGGGTTAGTACGGATTTTGAATATGAATACCATGAATAATAATGATAACTAATTGAATATCCAAAGCATCAGGATTAAACTAAGATTAAGCTATCAGAAAGCCATGTTAAAGTAATGTGTTTTCAGCATACAAAGTGTCAATAAAATAAAATAAGAAATGTCTTGATGGGAGTGGATTGTGGCATGTCTCTCCCATTACAGGACAAAACAGTTGGCATAGCTGGCAGGATTTGCACTGGCAAATGAAATATAGTGAAGTGTGGTGTTGTGTGCAGGATGGGGGCCACATTAATACTTTGATGATATCACCAGGAAGGGCACCATCTGAAGCAGCTTTAAGGTTGTCCTAGCACGTGGAAGTGTGGAAGATTCTCTCATGCACAAAGCATTGAAGAGCTACTTCGAAGTGATTTGGTAATCTAGGTATTTTAGATTCATGGCTGACCATTGGTAGATACCACAGCACAAATGTCTGGAATGAACCAGATTGTGATTTGTCTCATCCTATGCATTACAAAAGAACTTCTTGCTGAAATAAAAAATGCTTTGCTTTGTTGTTTAATTGTCTGTGGTAACTTTTATTTCATTTATAGTGTTTGCTGCACAGAAGCAAAGCTTGTGCTTGAATTTGAGTAATGAGTGATGAGCTTTCAGAACTAATAAACATATGTTTGAGAATAATATGTGCTAAAAGGAAACCCTATTTTGAGCTGCTCTTGGGTGAAACAAGGGCTTGAAGTTTGTAAAAAATATATATGTACAAGAAAGAGTTGGTAGTAGTTGGGTAAAGATCTTAAAATAAAATATACTGTATGTCAGACAGAAGAGTAAATGTATCACTTGAAAGAAGCGGAGTGCATAGGCTTGTACAATGTTAAGCCTAAACCTCTGTCAGGAGAGGCCACTTTGGATAAAAATGCATAGCAAGATGCTGATCTTAGTAAAGGTGCTAAAGTTTTACTTGTTTTTTTTGTTTTTCAGTGAAGGTGAAAAAATAAAGCTTTCTTTACAAAAATGTTTTAATAATTAGGTATTTGCAGTGTACAACTTGTTTTATGTATGAATTTGTTTGAAGGAATCATACAAGCAAATAACTAAGAGAAGTGTCATTTTTTTGTAACTGTAAATCTAAGTTTCTGATTAAAGAGTATACCTTTGGCCAGGTCACTCTGTGTCAGCACAGATATTTTTCCAAATATACATTTTTATCCTACATCCCAAAGAAATGCTAATAAAGGAATCTGCACAAGTTTAGGTGGTTTAGAAATTGGATTAAAGTAAGGCTTCTTTTTGTCATTTTCTCCTAGGTAAGAGAACAGATTCTTTAACTGAACAGAAGTGATGCTTGAAATGGTTCAGTTAAGAAAATTATACTTATATAAGTTATTTTCTTATTACAGAATTCAATATACTGTAATGTAAATATTTCAATGGGCATGCAAAAGGTATACCATTGAAAAAAATCAAGGTGTTACTTTCAAGGATATAGTGTAAACAATACAGTAAACCCCAAAAATACCTAAGGCCTCATGTATAATGCATTGGAAAATTGCGTACGCATAAAAAAATGTAGATGTAGAAAACCGTGCATAAGCTAACTTCCATGCACTTCCGCTTCATAAATGCTGGTCAGCGTGAAATGTAATGCACGTGCATGCGCCTACAGCCCCACCCCGACTCCTCCCAGCATTTCTAATATTTGAATATGTAAATCAATATAAATAGCCCTTTCAGTTGAATGTTTTGTTAAAAGACAATTGTAAAAGCACGTATAAAAAAGAAGAATTTCACCAAAAGCGAAGTGGAGGTCCTATGGAGGTTCGGTAAAGTGGAGGCAAGGAAAAACTCACTTTTTGGTGGATTAAGCAGTGCTATGAGCAACAAAGGGAACTTGATGGAATGACACTCAAAAGTTTAAGTTTAGAAGTCGCGCAGTGCCCGAAATAAAAAAGAAGTGGTCAGATATCAAAGTCGATATGAAAATGCGAGTCGTAGCCCACCATCTGAGTGTCATACAGAAGTGTGCTAGGGCACAGAGAAAAAAAAAGAATAGGGACACGGTGAAGAAAAAAAAGGTTGAAATGTTGACTTAATCTTAAAATTTCCACTTTAATCTAATAGTTTATTTTGTCACTAAAGTAGAACTTACTCTTAAAATCAATGATTAACTTAGAGTTTCTCAAATCCCATTGTATCTAAAGTAACACATTAAATGTTTTGTTTTCTATGTGTGTAAATCACTATGTGCTTCTTAAATGAGCTTTCTTATTCACAGACAGGAGTGCACAGGCACTGATCACCATACAGAATACATTACATTCATGATATTACAACTCTCTGAACATTTTAGAACACTAAGATGTATACTTGATATCATTTTCATGATGAAATCCATTAAAGTATGTATTAAACATGGGGTCATGGTAGTGCAGCAGTAGAGATAAGGTGGCGCCCTGTCCAGGGATTGTTCTTGCCTCCCCCGTCCAGGGATTGTTCCGGCCTCTCACAATAATTTATTGCAGTAGTATTGTATTTGTCAAATGTACCATCCCCCAATTACTGTCCTTCCATTTTCTTTCTCAACATAACCAATCACCACACTATAAGTTCTATAATAAATGTAAAACCAGCTGTAAGCTTAGAACGTAATTCTCCAAAACTTTTAAGGAACATTGAAAAATGTTCATAATACATATCTCAGCAAGTATACAGCGTGAGGCAGGACCAATTCCTGGATGGGGTGCCAGCTCATCACTACCGCTGTGTCAGCTTGCCACCCCCGCATGTTTAATTGTTAACAGTATACATTAATTAAATGAAGTTAACAATTTATTTGTAAAATGTAATATGCATACTTTAATTCATTTTCATCATAATAATGACATTAAGTATACATCTTAGTATTCTAACAGCACACATCACCAAGAAGATAGGTCTTGGGAATCTAAATCAACTTAGAAGCCAGTCATCATCATCTGTAAATGCGCGCTCTCTTCTACTGAATTGAATCAAATTCCTTTATTGTCTTTGTCATTGTATGGTAAAATGAGATTCAATATGCAAATCCTTCATAAACTTATTTTCCTTTAAAAGTATATAATATATATATTACAACAACAATATTAAAATGATAAAACCAATGAAAAACATATAGTATGAAAGCATAAGTACAATATACATGGCTGAGTTGAATTCGTGCAGATGCTGGTAGCTTTCCTGAGGGAGCATCTGCTATAAATGTCCTCCAGGGCTTTTCGATCTGCCGCTGTGATTCCAAACACAGATACAATGGGTTAACTAAGCACTAAAGCTGCTATGGTATATGTAATAGTTTGGCCATTGCATGCACCATTATATTGTTGCAGAATGATTACAATCAAGTGCCTTAACTCTGTAAACAATATGCAATTAATTTCAATATATTTGATAAATCACGCGTTATTGACATGAATCTGAAAAAAGTGAGACAACATAGAAACAGTAGCACTGCTTTGACGCTAGGTGCAGCCAGCGTTACTGTTTTTTGGCTGTGTATTGGAACCTCCAAATCCTGCTACCTCCTCCTGCTATGCTTTCTGCTGCTTTGCTATCGCCGCTCATCTCATCTACGCTACCACACCCGCCTGCTCTACCGGTTCCGCTGTGCTGTGCTGCTTCTCCACTGCTTTTCAGATAAGTATTGCCCAGTATCATACTAAAATACTCTCATGACAAACTCCTTCTTATTAAACAGTTTGTCCAGAGCAAATGGTCTGACTGGAACATCCTAAAAGACGTCTGTATTTTGCAGTGCCCGAAATATATACATCACGGGTCAGGTTGCTGCCACCACTAGGCTGCGAATGAAAAGACAACCGGCAGGATTTGCTCAGGAATAAGCCTTCCTTCTCATGGCCCTGGAAATAGAAGTGTCAGTGTGCCAAATTTACATTGTGTGGAAATAAACCCTGATCACGGCTCTGTGCAAAAAGAAGCCTCATTAACTAATATTGTAGTGTTTAACTCGAGATCTCTTAATGGCAAAGCATTGGTGCTGTCAGAACTCATCACTGACACCAAACTTGATATACTGTGTTTAACGGAGACTTGGCAAAAACCAAACGAATTGACGTCTCTCACGGAGGCGACTCCACCTAGTTTCAATTTCCATACAGAATCACACAGCTGTAGACATGGAGGTGGGCTAGCGGTAATTATCAGAGCAGACTTAAATATCAAACGAATCCCAATTGACTGTCCACTGTCTTTTGAGTGCCTGGCTCTTAAACTAATTACGGAAACAGGTTCTGTCTCACTCATTGTACTTTATCGTCCCCCAAAATACAATGCATCCTTCTTATCTGATCTGATTGAACTTTTAACCCACCTAAGCTCTTATCTCAGAGAATTATCCTTCTTGGTGATTTCAACATCCATATTGACACTACTACATCTAAACTGAGAAATGAATTTGTATCTTTACTGGACTGTTTTGACTTGACACAACATTCTGATTTTCCCACCCACTCTGGTGGTCATATATTGGATCTGATCTGCACTTCTGGACTATCTGTTGCCAACATTTACAGCACTGATTTGAGACTCTCTGACCATAAAGTAGTATTTTTCACTGTCTCACTGCCTTTCCCTCCTCTTACCTGTAAACGACAAATTTCTTACAGAAACCTTAAAAATATCTGTCCCTCTATCCTTTCTGGATCCATTTCTGATCTTTTACTGTCTGCACCTATTCCGTCAACAATAGATAGTCTTGTTGACCACTATAACTCAGCCCTTCATTCAGCATTAGATAAAACAGCTCCTTTAAAACATAAGGAGGTTTCCTTTAAAAGTTCAACTCCTTGGTATAACTCAGAATTGCGATCTATGAAAGCAGCTGGCCGACGCCTTGAGAGAATGTCACGTAAGACTGGCCTCACCGTGCATATCCAGGCTTTCTCTGACCACCAAAGAGCTTACAGAGAAGCACTAACTGCTGCTAAGAACACCCACTATGGCAGAATAATAGAAAGTGGCCACAATAACCCAAGGGTTTTGTTTTCTGTAGTTAATAAACTACTCAAACCTGCATCTGGCCCAACTAACTCTTCTACTGAAGTCTGTGACGATTTCCTCTACTTTTTCCGTAACAAAATTAAAGATCTAAATAATTCAACTAACATAAATACATCATCTGTTTATATCTTTCCCTGTTTTCCCACCCCATCCAGCTCCTTCTCTAAGTTCTCACCAGTCACATCTGCGTTGGTTAATAACCTGCTTTGTAAATTGAAGCCGACTACTTGTGTACTGGACCCCATCCCCAGCACACTACTTAAATCCTGCCTTCATGCCATAATCCCGACTGTTACAACAATAATAAACTCATCCCTTGACACTGGCTCTGTGCCGCTCACTTTTAAAATTACTTCTGTAACCCCAATGTTAAAAAAGTCTGGTCTTGATGCTGACAATCTTAACAATTTCCGGCCTATTTCCCACTTACCTTTCCTGTCAAAAGTTCTTAAGCGTGTTGTACCCTCCCAGCTCACCAATTACTTAACCACTAATAACTTGATGGAACCCTTTCAGTCTGGTTTCAGCTGTGAAACTGTTCTGCTACGAGTAGCCAATGATTTGCTTTTGGCAGCAGACTCTGGACAAACCAGCATATTAATTCTGTTAGACCTCAGTGCAGCATTTGACTCTGTCAGACATGACATTCTACTGTCCAGAATGGAGAACATGCTGGGTATCTCTGGCACTGCCCTCCAGTGGTTCAAGTCCTATCTGACTGATAGGCAAGAGTTTGTTAGTCTGGGCAACAGCAGATCCAGCTTGGCGCCAGTCACACAAGGAGTTCCTCAGGGCTCTGTCCTTGGCCCTCTTCTCTTCTGTATTTATATGCTTCCCCTTGGCCATATTATTCGTAGCTATAGACTGGGCTATCATTTTTATGCAGATGATACTCAGCTCTACTTCAATGTTAAAAGTGAAACTTCATCAGAGCTTTCTCAACTCACAACCTGCCTTAGTGAAATTAAAACCTGGATGGAGCAGAACTCTTTAAAAACTCTTTAAAATTAAACTGCAACAAAACTGAACTCCTGCAAATTGGGACTAAAATGCAACTTAATAAAATGAGCTCCTTCCCAGTCCATCTTGACAGTGATCTCATCAGACCTGCCTCTACTGCAAAGAATCTTGGTGTCATTTTTGATTCCTCCCTTTCTTATTCCGCCCACATAAATCACATTAAGAAACTTTCTTACTTTCACCTCCGTAACATATCTCGTGTTCGCTCCTTCCTCTCCTTTTCTAATGCTGAGAAACTTGTCCATGCTTTTATCACATCCTGCATAGATTATTGTGACTCGCTGCTGGCAGGTGCCCCTTCTAATCTTATATCAAAACTCTGCTGCAAGAGTGCTTACTCGAACTAGCAGCAGCAAGCACATCACACCCATCCTGCTCTGTCTTCACTGGCTCCCTGTGTCTTACAGAATCAAATATAAAATCCTACTAATAACCTACAAAGTCTTAAATAACCTCGCGCCAAACTACATCAGTGACCTTCTTCATCACTATGTGCCTGCCCGCCCACTAAGGTCCTCTGATTCTGGCAATCTTGTTGTGCCCCACACTAATCTACACTCCATGGGTGACAGGGCCTTCAGCTGTATAGCGCCCAGACTCTGGAATGACCTACCGAAATTAATCAAGTCAGCTGACTCCATGAATTCTTTTAAAAAACAACTCAAAACTCATCTGTTCAGGAAGGCTTTTAGCTCTACTTGACTTCATTCCCCTTCTCTCAGTTTACCTCTCTGTCAAGATGCTCATGTAACCTGTGTGTGTGTGCTAGACCATCAATCATCTGTTGTCTGTTAGGCTTTCTCTGAATTTACTGTCTTAATCTTCTTTATTTATTTATTTGGTATGTACTATGCTATATACTGTATACCCTGCCGTTCTTTCTTATATTCTGCAAGTGCCTTAAGCATGGGAAAGGCGCTATATAAATAAAATGTATTATTATTTATTATTAAACTAATGTAACTTGTGTATGCAAGAGGGAAGTGCATGGCTTTATGCACCATTTATACAAGGGTCCCCTGGACTTTACATTTGAAAGTATATCTGTTCAAATTTTACATTTCTGAATAGTTATTTTTATACTAATCTAAAAAAACAAACATCAAATATGTAACAATGCAATGTGAATTCTGTGTATGCAAAACACTAACAACAATCAATAATCCCATAGAAAATGATGAAAAATGTATTTGGTAAAATTTATCGAATCATTAATGTGTAAGAAAGTGTTTTGGAAATAGATATGTTTTTCAAAATAAAATTCACAACCTGGTATATATTATATTAGAGATGTTTTATTTTGTCTGCAGGCTAAAACTTATTCCTTTATGGTGAGCAACAATGAGCAACAGTGTGTACACACATGCTCAGACAATGTGTTAAATTGTTAACTAAAATTTGATATATGCTGCTGTATTTTAACTTCCTTAGAAAGTTTTGCAAAACTAGATTTTTTATCGGATGAATGCTGTTCACACTTAATTGAGCCACTACTTCATAACTGCCTAGGTATGCTGCTTTTCTCAAACTGATAAAAACAGTGGCTGTGAAATGAGTGAACCTATCAACTGCTGAGCACATCCCTTATTACAGAGATTAAAGGCACTTTTTAAATAAGTAAATGTGCAAAATAAACTAAATAAAACTTTCCTCCTAAAGTTTTATATGTCATTTGCCAAGTTTCTTATGATTATTCTGCTCATTTAACATTAGGATTTATTGTATACAGCCATCATAATGCTTTGCATACTTGAACCAGCAGTTTTAAGATTCATTTATGACATAAGAAGATATTCTGATTTCACTTGAAGTATTTTAGATCCTAACATCAACATTTGCTGACTTTCAATGAATTTCATAACATACTTAATTGTAGCTTTGGTCATACTTAAACTTGGTGTTGTCAATTAGAGTCTCAAACAAGGCAAAAGGGGTGTTTGCAAGGCCTCCAAAAGACACACAAAGCAGGCCAGGAACCATATTAGCATGTCCAGAGAAGAGACTCATCCCAAGACAGCCAGCTCCCAACTGCTACAAGCAGGCTGCAACCCACACAACTTGTATTATATGAGGCTCATTTTAGAAGTTAAAAAATGTATACTTAAAATGCTCACAATGCTCACAAAGCCCAAAACTGCTCTTCAGGTGAAAGAAGCCATCAAACTTCTTGCTTGAATAGACAAATCCAAATCCCAATCTGCCTACTGACTTCATAGAAAAAGTCACCAGAGATATGAATGTTGCTGCTGAGGTAAGTAAACCTCTCGACAAGGTTGACATTGTCCCTGCAGAAAGACACACTGCTGATGGCTGTACCCAAGAGGTCATTAAAGGCCTGGATCTTGGTTTTATCCAGGACACTTGCAAGCCCAGGCACTCAGATTCCTTGCTCATTCTCTCAAGAGCCCCGATCAGAGCCTCCATTGACTCTGCAAACATCACAGCATCGTCAGCAAAATCAAGATCAGTAAATCTCTATTCACCAACAGATGCCCCACAGCCACTAGACCCCCACAACCCTGCCAAATACCCAGTCCATGCAAGCATTGAGCAGAGTAGGAGCAAGAACACACTTCTGACAAACCCCAGAATCAATTGGGAAAAATGCAGAGGTTCTGCCTCCACTCCACACAGCACTCACAGTACCAGTGCATCGGTCAGCCATGATATTCAGCAACTTCGTGAGGATCCTGCAGAGTCTCAGGATGTCCCACAGGGCAGCTCGATCAACTGAGTTGAACACTTTACAAAAATTGACAAAGGCTGCAAAGAAACTTTGCCAATATTTGTGTTTGTGCTCCATAAGAACCCTTAGTGCCAGGATCTGGTCGATGGTAGACTTCTTGGGCATAAAACCAGACCGTTCCAGTCACTGGTAGGTGAGCAAGTGATCATGGATCCTATTGAGGATGACACTAGCAAGGACCTTACTCAGCACCGAGAGCAGTGTTATCCCCCTTCCCTTTCTAGGTACGGACGACAAGTAACATTTTCCAGTCACCTGGGATGTCGCCTGTCTCCTAAATGGAAGGAAACATTGCTTGCAATGCCAGGAGGACAGCCTTACCACCAGCTTGGAGAAGTTCACCCCAAATACCACAGATCCCTGCAGCCTTCCCTACCTTCAGCTGTGCAATCTCAATGAGATTGGGTGGTTCACAGCTAATTGGAGGATCAGCCTCAAGAACTGTAGACCCAGGGATATCCAACATTGTAGCCGGAGGATAAGCTTTAAACAGCTGCTCAAAGTAGCCATCCCAGCGGGTTACAACTGCAGTGTCATCCAAAAGGACCGTTCCATCAGCCGACCTGACTGTGAATCTCTGAAAAACATATTTGGATGTGTATAATGCTTTGATTCCTTTGTAAGCAGGATGTGGGTCACTAGACCATAGATGGTGTATCACTTGCTCAAAGATTCCTCTAACAAATGCATCCTTATCTGCACTCAAAATGCTGGCAGCTGCCCTTCTCAGTTCCTGGTAAAGACCAGAGTTGCCATCAAGCCGAGTGCTGCGACTCCTCTCGATGATATCCAGGGTGCTCTGCGAGATGAAACACCTCCTTCTGAGAACACTAGCAACACCAACACAACTCTAAGCAACCTTCAGGGTCTTGTACCAGAAGTTCTCTTAACATTGCATTAGGATCAGCAGTCGCACCCAAGTCTGTAAGTTCCTCACACAAACTATGTGCAAACTCGTTAGAAACAGCCTGATCTTGGAGTCTGACCAGGTCCATCCTCATTTTCCTAGTAGGTGGTAGCCTACTGGACCTAAGCTGGATCTTCAGAGTAGCAACAAGTCTGTGGTCAGAATTCACAAACAGGGCAGTTCTGTAGACCCTGCAGTTTTGTAAGAGCCTCCAGCATCTGCCCATGAGGATGTGATCAATCTCCTTCACAGCCTCACCAGTACTGGAGTACCAAGTCCAACAATGTGGCTCAGGGCGCTGGAACCAGAATCCAGCAATCTGCAGCCCCTGACCTTTTGCAAAGTCAAGCAACATGGAGCCACTTTCACCATGGTTTCCTGACCCATGGGGACCATGGGGACTGAAACAATCCTCATAGCAATCCCTGTCGGTACCAGTGGTCTCATTGAAGTCACTGATGACCAGAGGAGTGTCACCTCATGGGCAACCATCAGCCATCGAGTAAAGTTGCAAATAAAATGTCTCCCACACAGAAATATCACAGACTGCGGTCATAGCATACCCTGAGACAACAGATAAGACACCCAGAGAGTGCCGTAATATGAGTGTCATTATACTCTCATTGAAAGGAGTGGCATCGGACACAATCAGAAGGAGCCGATCTGCCACAGCTACAACTACTCCCTGAGTATGAAAGCCATCAGAATGACCAAACCAACAAAATATATACCCACCTACAGAGATCTAGCCAGTCCCAGGCCTGTGCACCTCAGAGAGTGCCACCTCTGAAATGCAGAGTTTATGAAGCTCCTCCAACAGCAGGGGAAGATGATCATCATGCCGGAGAGACAAGACGTTCCACGCACCTACCCGGATGGGCCGCTTCAAATTGGGACCCAATGGCTGCTGTACATAAGGCAACACCTCAGCACTACACCAGTTCTGATCCCCAACAGAGCTGACCCCATTGACTCTCCAACTGTTTTTACTGTTCCAGGGATGAGTCTTCCAAGGGCTTTCCCCCTTTCATAATGCGAGGAGCCTTCAGCAGCAGAGCTACTCTCACGGAGAGCAGAAAGGAGTCCTGTCTGTCATCTCACAGCTGCGTGATGTTTTTTACACTGGCTGGAGTGCTAGTCATACTAACAACCCCTATTATTTTCCTGCAAGTTAGAGGACTGCTTGCAGGGCCAGATGCAGTTTAATGTCATATCCAGGATTTTACTGGGTATGACATTAAACAAATAATCCACAAAACCAGAATATCAAAAGAAAACAATATTTACGATACAATACTCAATGGCAACCTGAGGGAAGTGACTCATCCAGCAAAATATAAAGGTGAATGGTGGTCCATCAGGTGTTGTGTCATGGTGGCCCCGACCTGTTGGGGTTCCATTCACAAAACACATTGAATTGTGGAACAACTAAAGATACAGTACATTATAATAAACAAACCTAACAGAAATTACTCAGAAACATGAAAAATAATAATTAAAAAACAATAAAATAAAAAATATACATAAGTCCAGACTTTAATATAATATTTGTCTGCTTTCATACAAGGAAGCAGTTTAGCACTGTGGTATGTGAAGATCTGATTGCTATGCCAACTGTTGTCTGAAAACCCCAAGCTGTTGTTTAAATAAAGAGACTACAGGAATGATCACTGTACCTTGAGATGATAATGCAGATCACTGCTGTATTACAAATTAATTATTATTATTGTTATTTTCTTTGACATACTGTATTGTTTACTGTTGGAAAGATATATTTGATATATCTTTGATGTAATGCTGAGACCTCTATTTTATTTTAAAATATTTCAAAATATTAGAGTATATTTCTCCAATAAATGTGTAAATGTAGATAATTCTTTCAGTATCAAATCCTAGCAATGATACATATCTGGAATATAATATCTGAGGTTGATAGTGCATAAGCAGTCTTTCCTGTGATGCCAGGCTTTTTCTACATGTCTTCTCCTGATTTCTGGGAGAAGGAGATAGCAGACATGCTTCATTTCAGTTTTGGATAGTTTATTACAAGCTGAAGAGTTACAGTTCAACCAGCCGAAGTAGAGAAACTAATTATAAGGCCATGGGAAACTCGAGATAGTTTACTAGTATGTTCTTATCTTCTGTTTCTCTGAATGAAAGAAATATAAATAGCTACAGCAGTCCTGTGCTACCTTTTATCACTTTCGTAATATATCAACACTGTCCCATACTGTTCTACACTGCGGCTGAAACACAAATTCATATGCATTCATCACATCAAGACTAGACTACTATAATGCTTTAATGTATTGCATTCAAAGTAAACTTGTAAACAAGCTGCAGTTAGTTCAAAAATCTGCTGCCCACTTGTTGAGTAGTCAGACTAAGACGGATAATCACATTACGCCAATTCCATACAAACTTAACTGGCTTACAGTTAAGTACTGAATCGACTTTAAGGTTCTTGTCCTCATGTACAAAACACTCCATGATCTGGCTCCCTCTAAAAGATCGTCCTAAAGAATATACACCTACCCACTCATTGTGCTCTTCTACTTCTGGTCTTTTTGTTGTCTCTTCAGTCTGCCTGTCTTCCATGGAAGGCAGGGCTATCAGTTATGTTGCTCCACAGCTCTGGAATGCCATCCCTGTCTCATAATACCCAGACTTGTGATACTCTTTCTTTATTTAAAAACACCTTTTCAGCATTGCCTTCTCACTGCCATAGTTTTTATACTTTTTATTTTATAATTGTATTGTTCTGATTACTTTTATTGTATTTTTAATATATGTGTGTTTTATTTTTTTCTTTTATTGTATTTTTAATATATGTGTGTTTTATTTTATTTGTGTTTTTTATTTATTTGCTTTTATTGTACTTTTTTATAGTTTTACCTTGCAATGTGTTCCTGTTATTATAGTATTTGTTTTGATTTAATAATTACAAGCAAAATGTCTTTTTATCTCATGTGAATTTCAACAAGATGTCATTGCATAGGTTTTCATCTGTATATGTCTTTATTATTATTGTATGTTTGACTAATGCATTGAACCAAAGCTACCTAATAGATCAGGGTGCACTATTATTGGTTACAAGCATTTTTTTTTTTAATTTGGAGTATGAGGTGGACAGGGTGGATGACTTGATTAAGATCACAATGAAATGAGAAACAAACCAGTAACACTGTGCCTGGTGACTTAACCACAACAGAATATATCATGTCTATTTAAGGCTAAGACACATAGTGACATTAGCTCCATGTGACAAAATGACATAACATTTACAGATATCACAATTACGGCAGTAGTCTTTTACTACTAGTACTTGTGTCTGACTAAGTCGAGACGTTTTTCCATGCTGTTACTGATATTGTACCCTCTGATTATTTTCTCATGCATCTACTGTTCTTTTAGTCTCATACACTGCCTAACAGTGTTAGCTTTCTGTTCAGTTGATTGTATACTGGAAGTTAAGGAGGAATTTGATTTAAATGTCTTTTTTACTTTCTCGTTTACGAAGTATAGGGAAAGTATTGTAATCATCCAAAGATTGGATGTAGAGATTTTGATGAATCTCAACGTTGTAGAAATCCCTGACTTTCTCGTATACAAAGTATAGGGAAAGTATTGGAATCCTCCAACAATTCCATTTTGATGTTTTTAGACATCCCTGAGTCCGAAAATACAATTTTTGGAATAATGTTTGTCTGTCTATCTGTGTGTGTGTGCGTGTGTGTGTGTGCGCGCGCGTGTGTGTGTGTGTATGTACAGTAAACAAAATAACTTCAGAACGCTTTCACTTAGGTCAACCAGATTTTGCATAGAAGAATTTCTGCTAACCGGAAGTGGTGCTTTACCTTTTATTCATGCAGCTGCAGACTCCGATTTATTCAACTTTACTTTTATAATAATTGTTCAATACATTATTAATTTGATTTGATTTGTTGTTGATGGTTCTTTAATGTATATAATATAAAAAACATAATCATTTCCTTGTGGTTTAGTCCTAAGATATCCAGGGTTTTATTGCTCAGAATAGGTCACCGTGTCTTGCCTAAACATTTACACAATATCAAATCACAGATGGCCCTAGAAGACTAGCTTACCATGGTTTTACTGAAATGACACCACGACCTGTGCTTTCCTTTGATTCAGGGGAAATACCTGCTCCCTTGTGGCTTCTGGATTTAAACAAGAGCAGTGTAAAAGGAATTGACTAGCAGTCACCAGTTTGATTTGCTTCTCATCTAAACCTTTGTCATTGATTTTAAATTTTTCTGGTACATTCTTTATTTCTAGTGTTGATCTCTTATTTGATTAAAAATATTGTCAGCGTCTTAAACTTTTTTTGTGTATCAGGAGTTTTCCTTGAGTTAAATTGTTGTTCCATTTTAATAAGGGAAAAATTCCAAAAGGGACAAGATTGCAGAGCTTCATTCAACTGAATTGGGTGCGTTGTTTGTAAATCAAATACTGGCAGCTCAAGCAGATGTGTCTTTCTTTTTTGCTGGTGGTTAAGGAAAACACTGAAATGCTTAAGATAAAGTGGATTCGCTAAGACTTGTTTACCATTTCTTCTCATGTAGGATTCGGTCCTGTTGAATGCCTTCCTTTACATTCTACCCCTTACAAACATTTCTTTTTGATGGAATATCCTGCACCTTGCAGTATCTCTCCTGTGTTCAGGTGCTTTCCTGGACGGTCTAGGTGTAAATCATTCTCAGATGCATACCATCTGTGAATAAAATAAATGCCTACCTTAATACCAGCTGTATATATATTGTATATTGTTATAAAAATATAGTTATTTCTTGTGGTATCACTTGTCCAGTCATTTATTATGGCTACATCTTACTAAAACTTGCCTCATTATCCCATATTCCTGTGTAACCCGTCTTGCTCTCATAATTGACAGCAGTTGAGGTTTTAAATTGTACAACTTGGCTTCAGAGGAAACTTGACCTTACCTCTTTACGCTGAAAGCTTAACTCTTAGTGAAGCTAGTGCACTTCTTTTTTTGATAGCCTTCTAGTTTGTACTACCAAATGATTGAAATACTTTTGCTAGAGGAAACAAAAGCTCTGCTACTAGCTTGATGTTTTGTCTGCTCCAACACACTAGAATGCCTGTCTACATTGCTTACAGCATATGCTGTACTAGAGTAAACATTTTCTCACTCAGAATTCATTATGTTCTAAAGTTCAGTAATTGTTGTGCCATTCACAACTATCCAAAGATGATCTTGTGGTCTGCAACACAGACAAAGTCTACCAGTTTTTTCAGTTCAACCTGACCTCACTAAAGGGAATGGAAAGTGAGTAACCATGATGATGGTGTTAACTGGAAGAGGAAATGTATGAGCATTTGGGAAATTGTAATGACAGTCTAAAACTCAGAGAGGCCGCTGCCAAAAAATGAAGAGCTAAACCATAGTCAAAACTGAAACATAGATCGACAGGAGTCATTAATTAGAACATACATTGTCAGCAAAACTGAAATACTAAAACTGTAAACAAAATCAAGAAGTGGAACACTATAAGTCGTGAACAAGAACACATTAAATATTGAGAGTGGAAAGACTGAAGTTAATTTAAGAGATAAAGCCATAAATTTAAAACTGATTAAAGACAAAACAAGAATTTTTAGAAGTCAACAACCAAGAGGCGTATTGCCACAGAAATCCAGACTTAAGACTATACAATGACCTGAAGGTGAACTATCACTGAAATCTAGACGTGAGACCATAAAATAACCTGAATGCAAGCTGTTGCCAAAATCTAGACTCAAGTCTGTTACAGAAGCCAAAATGAAAACCCTATAAATGAAAACCAAAAGGCATTCACCCTTTAGGGTCAGCTGAAGTTGTATGACTGTATGAATGAATCTTGGACTTTGCTTTGAATGCTGTGTGAGGTTAAAAAGCCAAGTGTTTGTGATATGCTGCATAGTGCCTATTGGGAGGCAGGTTCTGTTAACAGTGCGGTGCACTGTTAGCAGCACAGCCACAAAACTCCAAAGCTGGAAAATAGCAATGTGATATACTTAAACGATTAAAGTATATTCACTGGGTCATAAATAAATTATTAATACAGACCAAGCCTTCCAAAAACTCACAGTAAAGCACATGAAGCAAAAAAATAAATAAGGTAGCCCAAATCATATCAATGTATGAAACTCTTAAGTAATAATTTAGCTTTGTGTCTCCTATTGTATTTTTATCTGTTGTAGGTCTGTCTTGAACTTAAAACTGACATGAAGGCACACTAGTTTTCTGTAGCGTATCAATCTCTGTTCCTTCATATAAATTTCATCCCAGTTCTTTCTACTTTTCACTGTGACAGTACTGAGTATACCATGCTGTTTTCTCACTCTAATGATGTACTTGCTTTTTTGAAAGCTCTACCACTAAATATTTAATTTATTATTAATTTGAAATTTCCTTTTTGTTCCACTTTCTATTATGATGCATTCTTCATCTTAATTATTTTATATTGCAGTTGTGCTGGCTTTCTAAAACACATTGTGTTCATTATTGCTGTGAAAAATGCTACATAAAAAATTAATTATCAGGCAGCATAGTGGCACATTTATTAACACTACTGCTTCAAAGGTCCATGAGACTGGCTTTACTGTCAGTTTAGTGTTTGCGTATTCTTCCCATGGGGTTTTTGGCCAGGTACTCAGATTTTCTGCCATCATCCCAAAGATGTGGATGTTAAGGTAACTGGTGAGTCCAAACTGTCCCGTTGTAGTTTGAAGCAGGCTTTTTGTGCTTTGTGCCTATTGGTCTGCAGCCTTCAGTTGGATAAGAGGTTTCAATAAATGGATGAATGGATAATTGATCACCATTTTTATGATATTTAACTAATTCATAGACAAAAGATGGGTGGCATGGTGGTGTAGTGGTAGCACTGCTGCCTCGCATTAAGGAGACCTTGGTTTGCTTCCTGGGTCCTCCCTGCATGGAGTTTGCATGTTCTCCCCATGTCTGCTTGGGTTTCCTCCGGGTGCTCTGGTTTCCTCCCACAGTCCAAAGACATGCAGGTTAGATACATTGGCAATCTTAAATTGTCCGTAGTGTGTGCTTGGTGTGTGTGTGTGCCCTGCAGTGGGCTGGTGCCCTGCCCGGGATTTGGTCCTGCCTTGCACCTTGTGTTGGCTGGGATTGACTCCAGCAGACCCCGTGACCCTGTGTTAGGATATAGCAGTTTGGATAATGGATGGATAGATGAAGGATTATTTTAGGTTTCCGGTGAGGGCTGCTGAGGTACTCATTTTTGAGCAAGTGAACATGTCCATATAGATTAATTGATTGTAATAGTATATGTAATCTAAGCATTAAAAAAGAAGTAAGTTTATAACACATACAACACATTACTAATGCATTGAAAGAGTAATCATTTGCTTTTTAATAAAAAATGAGACAACTTTATCTCTGCATAATATTGATTATTTTTATAAGCAGGTAGTCTAAGTTATGCACATTATATTCTTCTTCTTCTTTCGGCTGCTTCCATTGTTAGGGGTTGCTACAACGGAAGTTATGCACTTTAAAGTTAAATTTGTAAATATTCCTGTAATGTATGGTTTAGTTTGTTATTTTAAATCTAATTATTCAAGTGTAGTCTTGCTACAGCCTCCATGGCACTGCTTCGTGTAAAGTGGGTACAGAGTATAGATTGTTAAGGCTTCAATTTGAAATGCTTTGAAAGTAAGCAAGTAAGAAAATAAGGTAAATTATATTTCTAATAGATTATAAAAATCTTAATTTACTTGATTAAGTGAAATATAATTTACATTACATTTTACTTACTTGGCTGGGCACCTCTCTCCAAATTTGAGACACAGTTACTGGAATTTCTTTTGTCTTTCCAATGGGAGCACAGTCAGGTGACTTGACTTGCTCATGGTCACATGGCGTCAGTAGTGGGATTTGGACCATAAGCTCAAGATTTGTCCAAGGCTTTAAGCAGTATGTTCATATTTACCACTGCTTTTAATGAAAAGCTTGTAAAAAGCAGTTTCAATAACTGCTATAACTTTTGATAGTCACATCTTCTAACAATATAATCACATATTTCTCAAAGTATATTAAAGGATACATTCAGTATGTGTATAGTAATTGTTATTTTCTCACTTTTGTGGCATGGTGTGATATTACTCAAACACATTCTTAGGTAATTAAAGGCATATATAGTAATTTTATTTAAAAAACAAACAAACAAAAAAAAGCTCATCTTGTAGTGCATCTTAAAATTGAAGCCAATAAGGCACACAATCAGAAGTGAAATAAAAGTTTTTAAATGTACCAAACATTAATCACTTTAAAGCAGCAGATCCATCTGTGTTTGGAAGACATGTCTGTTGCAGGAAATTAAGATGAAAATTGTTTTATCACAGCTTTTCTGAACTATTGTTTCAGAGAGTAGGATACTAGATGTTTTCTATGTTTCCAGTGACAAGTGTGGGTGGAGTTTACATGGAAAAACAATAACAAATTGTGGCTTCTAAAGAACTGATTAGAAATATTCTTTAGAAAGAAAACAAGAATAAGCCAGAAATAAAATTAGGTTCAATCTGGTTAATCACAAAATATAATTGATATAGGTAAAATGGTGTGAAAATGTGGAAGTTCATGAAGAAAACAACCATGGTTGTTCCAAAATTGTTCCATTTAAGAATTATGGAGGCTACTTTGCTCTTGGGAATCTTCAAACAAGCTTGGACTTTTGACACAATGTGTGCTTCACCTTCTATATGGCAGTTGACCATGTGAAAGTCCTCCAGGCTTCAGCCTCAGGGCTCCACTTTACAAATAAGCAACAGTACAATTTCTGAGAATTACAAGGTGTCAATAAAAGAAAGAGTATGACCAGCATACATACAGCTAGAGGATTAATGGAAAAAATGGTAAAAAAAAAACCCAAAAGAGTTCCTGTACCTCCCTGATGCTCAGAAGAAGGTGGTAGAAACAAATCAACCTAAACCAGAATAGCAGTCAGTGGAGACACAGCAACTTTGACTCCCAAAACAATAGCTGACCACAGGTTAGGAAGGATATTTCTTTCTGACTACTAGTCTTTGGCACATTTTATATGCAATATAATTCCTACATAGTCTCTTCAGTTATTAATTTCATAGCTGGGAAGTTAACCTGAAGCATTCTCTTGTTTAAAAGAGTTACACTTGTGTCCTAAAAGTCTAAATTCCAGGACCCCTCAAGAGATGAATGCATGCTAGACAATTAACCAGAACTGTTTTATATATCAGACTAGCAAGAGGACAACAGAGGATTCAATTTCTGCTTTTATCTCATGCCTTTTCTGATGAGTTACTGATTTACATAGATTACAAATTAACAGGAACAAAAAGTGTCTCACCCTAAAGCTGTTTCTAATCTTAATCTTCCTGAAGCGATACAAGTGCAGTAGAAATCATCAGTCTTCTTCTCCTTCAAGGACAAAGCTTTAGCTAATTCTTCAATCTGTCTTGGCCTATTTTCCATCTCCATCTATCTGTCTTTCTCTTCTCCTAATCTGGTAATTTTTTGCATGTTTTCCTCCACAAAGCATACATACCATGTTTAAATATTGTCAAGATGTTACCTACTCAGTCAGTTATGTTCATTTTAACAAGAAAACTTCTTGGGAGCTTTTCTGTATTTTTATTTTTTGTCGAAGGAACACAAGGTTACTTTGCTGATACACACGTTTCATAGACAGACCACTTATTTTGAATACAAGGTCGCTCATGCACATTCTTGTTATTTGGCCTGCTGTTTGGAGTATAAGACTGCTCAGTGCACATTTATTTAACAGACTCACAGTTATGATTACTATGCTAACCACAGAGAGAGGTCCAAATTCTGCACATCTGTCTGTTAGTTACTGCCAGAAGGCAGGTGCAAAACAACCCACCTAAGTAAACTGACTGCCCATCTGAGAAGTGTGTAGCAGCTAAATTCCAATTTTGTTCTCCTTGGGTTAGGGTGACCTGTTTTCTTCCCTTAGGCACTTTTATTTTTAACAAACACTGCCTTTTTTCAACTTTTTAACATTTAGACAGTATAAAGAAAAACCTCACGCATGCAGCTCAAGAGCTACCTATTTGAAATAAGACAAGCAAAATCAACAAGATAGATCTTGGTTAATCCTTGCAATTTTACTTCTTCAGTGGAGCAATTGAAAAATACATTGCAGTCTTTTTGAACTAATTTACATAATACCCTTATTAAACAAACCAATTTTCCCAAGTAATGAGGGCAAATTACACATTACTACTTATATTAGTGGAGTGCAATTAGCACACGGTTTTAATGAAACATGACAAACAAATGTATAAACCCATTTTACCACTACTAGTATAAGGATTTGCATAAACAACCTAGAAAAGGGCAATGCAAAATACTTGTTGGTTTAAAATTACATAAATTAAAATTAGGTCTACAGGCAGCAACTTTTCAAAACTGATTTAGCCTTATTTTTGTTAATTTTTGAAATAATCCTAAATACCATTTCTTGGAATCTGTTATGAAAGTATAAAACAGTCAAACGTCACCATATACAGTATGTTATTATTTCCAAAATCTCTGCAAAATATTGTTTTCAAAATTAAGCTCAGTAAACTGAGGGGTTTCAAAATCTGACTTTTGATTTAAAGTTTCCAGCCTACAAATCATCTGACAGAGCCAAGTAATTCTCTTGATAAAATGACATGCACTAGTAACATTCTCTAAGCCCATCATCTATTGCTTCAATGACTCCTTCAGAGCCATCCCAGAGCCCGTCTATCCATTCAATCTTTGAGCCAACTCACGCATACATTTCCAAACTCTGTAGAACCAATTTAGGTGAACGGAGGTCGATCATACCATTTGTTTTCTAATCCTGCTTAATACACCTTCATTATCACAAGAAGATATAGCCTACCATGCCAACATCAAACTGAATTCAGGACTCAGTTCTGAATAAAGTTATAGTCATTACAATTAGCTTAACACATACCAACATTCTCCCCTTGCCCATTTACATTTAATGGAACCAGTATTAAGACTAACTGTTGCACCTCCCAGATTGTCCTCTTATAATTCCAATTTTATTTTTACATTACTTTCAACACAGTGTTTCAGATATTTATTTGGTAAGAAATTATGATGCTAACATATGAAGAAGCTGGAATAACTACATAAAAAGTTTTCAAGAAGCTTTTGGGTGCCACACTATAGTGCAGCAGGTGACACTGTTGCCTCAGAGAACTCGGACCTTGGTTTACTTACCAATAGAGGATCCTTCCCTGTGGAGTTTGCCTTCTTTAAGCTTGACTCCTCATTTTCCCTTGAAATACTCCAAATCCATCTTCTCTGCTTAAATGGCTACTTTAATTAGCTTTGTTTTTCTGTCCAGCTACATGTTTGAACCTCAAGTCTATATAAGAATGGCTCATGCCCTGTCCCTGACCCTGCTAAGTCAGTTTTTTGTTGTCTATATCATTTGGCCAAGTATCGAAAATGTTCAGACACAATTTTTTGTAATCTTTGTTGCAATATGTTGCTATCACTTCCAAAAGTATGGCATGAACAGGACATATTTGTATTAAAAGTTGTATAAACACTTTTTTCATTACACCTGTACATACTGTAGCTTATGTGGCCACAAATATTACAGGTTCCCACAGATATGCAAAGACATACTATATTTAAAAAAACAAATAACTAAATATTGCTAGAACTTTGAGCTAACAGCCAAAGAAGTGAACTGCAAATAATGAGGATGCCAATTCAATCTCCAGCACTGTCTCACAGTGTGACCTAGAGTTGATGTAGGAATATGAAAATAATTTAATGAGTATTGTGCTGGTAAGGTGCTTTGGATAAAAACATTTTAAAATGTAGCAACATTCTCAACCCTACTTAATCCAGTTCAAGCATCATGGTGACTTTAGTGCTTATCACTTGGCATAAGACAATCAACTGTAGATAGGTAGCCAGTTCATCATCATGCCCACTCTCACACAGTACCATTTTGGACTCACCCACTTACCAGAAAACCAGAACATCTGTAGAAGAATTCACATAGTGACTGAGAGAACATACTGTACACATTCTACACAGATAGCGGCTGTGTACAGAATTCAAACCTAGCACTCTATAGGCTAATCAAAGTGCCACCGTGCCAGTGTATTAACTAACTAAACAAATGTAAACGCTGAGCAGTATACAGCACAGAAGCAAAAAACAGTAGGGCAGAACATTAGTGAACTGCTTCACATCCCCAGCAGATTGGGTTTGTCTCTTTATGTACGGGTAACACATTCTCTATGCATTTCTGCATTTCTGGTAGATACATGATCAATGAATTAGCTTCTTAAAATTGTGTGAGTGTGCTCTACAATGTGCTGGTGCCCTGTCCAAAGATGGTTCATGTGTTATGCCAAATGCCCTTGGGATGAGCCCTGGCACACCGCAACCCTAAATTAGATTATGCAGTAGGTGAATGGATGAAGTTATGTATGCTGTTCTCATTGCCTTTTCTTCTTGTCACCTCTGTTGGTATACTGTAGGAAGAAACATATGGCACTTCATATCAAACCACACTACGCAAAATATAGATTGATGTGACTTAATAATTAGTTTAATAAAGTTCAGCTTAAAATGTCTTATGAGTTTCCTATAGCAGTAATTTTTAAGACTGACATTAGTTATTGGTATTTTTTTAATGAAACTTTGAAATTGTGTCTTGTCGAGACATCTTTCAGACAGATCAATGGAAATTAGATGCATTATGCATAAGTGATGACTTACTAAAAATTTTTAACCTGTGTGTTTCAGTCTTGTAAGCTCTATGTTCTATGAATTTGGCCACGAATATGAAAAAAATGGTAATTATAGAGTCTCAAGGCCTAGTGTATATGAAATGCAATATGACTTAATCTTTGTAATGCAAAAATAACTGGTTTGGCAGTAGTTGTCAAATAGGAAAAGTGTTTTTTTTTTATTATTTTTTTTTTTGTTGAGATCACTCATCCGGTCTTGCATTTTTTGAATTTAAACTTGATATATGTGATTTGAAGGACTAATCCTAAATGAAAAGTCAGCCTCTTAGCCACTCAGCATTGTTAAAATTTCCGAGGTTATCAGTGGCACCTTGCCAAGGATGCATCCAGGTTCATTATCTTAATTCTTCAAGGTCATAGCTGTTGTACACTGAGCACAATGAGCTATCACAAATTACACAGTGTATTTTAATTTAAATATTAATATTTTTATAACTGCATATGTGTCCTTCAGTGAAAAGGAATGGAAAGAAGGTGTATTATTTAGAAAGGCTGGTGAGGGCATGAATCAGTGTATTTGTTCTTAATTATTGCGCAACTGTAATAAATAAAGGTGTATGGGTTAACCAAAACAAAAATGTGTCACATGACCAAAAAAGAAAAGAAAATTGTGGTCGCTAGGGTCCTTGGAAATAAGTGTTCTTAATAAAATAAAACAGATTTTGAATAAGGAACTAGAGAGCACAAAAATAAGAGGCTGTGTCAATCAGGAACCATCAGTCACGTTTGCCTTAGGGACAGTTCTAGGGTTTTATTGCTTATGTAGTCCAGGCTGAGGCAAGATAATGATTAAGGTGGAGCACATTTTACAAACTGAGGAGAGAACTTTAGGTAGCACAGATAGATAGATAGATAGATAGATAGATAGATAGATAGATAGATAGATAGATACATAAATAAAAGACGAAAACTAAAAAATAATAGAAGCTTCTGACTTGGCACTCACAGTCACAGTTAGGCATTATGTAGGCATATTGTTGTTGGTATAGAGGAGACCCAGTAGCATTTCTTGACACACTTTTGCTGGCACCCAGTTTTGAGTTAATTCGCTTCTTAATTCGCTACTACATCCAATGGAGTCCAGAGTGTTGAATTTAAGTGGGATTTGGTGTTCTTTATGACTATGTATGACCTTTCTAGCTATCTAGGGAATTTTCAGTATTCATTATTATGGCTGTTTATTTTTCCCCACAAGCTGACACAGACCTGGCTCTCAAGAAAACTATGCAGCTAGGGGCTGAAGACTTTTAATTGCCAAAATATTTTCAACACATCACCTGTTATCCATCCATCCATCCATTATCCAACCTGCTATATCCCAACTACAGGGTCACGGG
This sequence comes from Polypterus bichir lapradei, assembly GCA_026402145.1. Taxonomy (NCBI): domain Eukaryota; kingdom Metazoa; phylum Chordata; class Cladistia; order Polypteriformes; family Polypteridae; genus Polypterus; species Polypterus bichir. The sequence continues at coordinate 7,765,035 of JANRMT010062792.1, read as the reverse complement.
GGTCTGCCGGAGCCAATCCCAGCCAACACAGGGCACAAGGCAGGAAACAAACCCCTGGCAGAGCGCCAGCCCACCGCAGGACGTGCACACACACACCAAGCACACACTATGGACAATTTAGGATCGCCACTGCACCTAACCTGCATGTCTTTGGACTGTGGGAGGAAACCGGAGTACCTGGGGACAAGGGGAGAACATGCAAACACGAGGGAAAATTTGACAAAAATACTCCATTTTTTGGGGACATACAGAGCTCTGCACAAAATACTGCATTTACCTCTGGGAACACCATGGATTACAAGCAAGGCAGTTATGTACTATGTAAAACAATAAAAACAGCCAGCAACTGTGGCAGGGTTTAAATATATATATTTTTTTGCTAATCCCAAATTCATTCTGTTTAGTATAACAAGAAAATCCAAATTTACCACATAAGAGTAAGCTGGGGATCTGTCCCAATTTTTTCCTGTCTGGCCTCACACCAAACCTTCACAAAACCTTCAGTCTTTGTTTTCTAGGTAGGAAGATCCAATAATAACTCCAAGAGAATTTTGTGAAATGAGCCCAACTGGGCTGTGCCAGTGAACACCACTTGCAGAGTGACTCCATCTAGATAGACAGAAGCCATCTTAAGTGGCTGCAGCAAATAGTGAGGATTCCTTGTAGGTGACTTGTCAGAGATGTATACAAGGTATGGTTAACAGTGGGAAGATCTAGGACAGACCCAAAGATGATGGGGAGACTGCACAGTATAAATAAAATGTATTATTATTGTCTTAACTGGATGGGGAACTTATGGAAATTCCTGAGGAGAAGTTTGAAGCTGTTCCTAAGGATAGGATTACACAGTTTAGCTCAGCATACTATAGTAAAAAGTGAGTGTGGGGGTATTTGTGTGTATTTCCTGGGATTCCACCTAGGGTTGGTTCCTTCCTTGAGCTCCATGCGACCCGGCCGGGACGCCCCTTTGATACATGTTCCGGGGGACGTAGTGTGCATCCCATGGCTCCTCCCCTGGATCCAGTGTCAAAGGGGCGTCCGGGCATGGGTCCCAGCCGTCCACCACACAGTAGATATATATAGAGAGAGTTCAAAATATGTAGAGATCATTCTAGATAGTAAAGATCAAGGAGAAAGACAAAGGAGAGTACCAGCAAATGTGTTCAAATATGGAATGTGGCTAATGTGCTTTTACTGTACATAATGGGGAGTCATCAAAGGCAGGCACTTTCATGATCCAGCATTCTGGGTTCAGATCCTGCCCATGGATCTTTGGCTGTGTAGAGAATGCACATTCTTCCTATGTGTGTTTTTCTCTGTGTACTCCAGGTTTCTTCCCACATTCCAAGTAAGTGTCCATTTTCCATTGTAAGTTCCAGTGTAAGAATGAGTGTCAGTGACTGCATTCATTAGTGGGTCCTGTCCAGGACTGGCACTTGCCTTGCACATGATGCTACTATGATAGGCTCCATCACCTCGTGATCCTCTGTTAAATAAAACAGGTATGAGAATATTGTTATGTTATGTATGTTTTGCCTGCTATATTAATTGTTCTGTATATAAAAAGTAAGTCTTGAAATTGGTAGATTAGAGGAGAATAGTGCCTAACCAATAAACAATATCCAGATAGAAAGAAGCCAGTTCAAGTGGTTGAAGCATGTACTTAGGATTCCCAGTTGGTGACTTGCTTGAGAAGTATACAAAGTATGAATGGCCATCCATTAATTTTCAGTTCCATAATTTTTCAGTACATATGGGACACAGTAATGATGCAAGGCAGGATCTGCAGCCTAATGCCAGATGCCAGACGCCAGTTCATCATAGTTGAATGTTCTCTTACATGGGGGAATAAAGCTATGGAGAGAAGATAATGCAATAAATAGATGCATATCATTATGTATGTGTACACGATGTTGTGAGGATTAAAATAATTCAGCAGAACAGAACACAAATGTGCTAAGCTATTATTAAACATTCCATACTAATAATCCAGATATTAAGGGGTTAATTGAAAAATTCTACAGCACAAGATTTGATTCATACCTTTAAAGTATTTGAATGCAGTAGAATAAAAAAAAAAGATTAACCATTTTTTAAGTAAAGAACACCAAACACACAACAAAGAAACATATAATACCAACACTTTGTATTGAGGAATAAACATCTTTATTATCAAAAGTCAGATCGCATCACATTCATGTACAGTAACACATTTTGTGACGAACATTTTCTGCATTCTAGCAGAATTTGGAAAGAGTGTAGGGGAAAGATACTGGCTGAGAAAATGCATTATACTTTCAGCACAGAGTAATAAATCAGAAAATGTCAGTGTTGCTATGGTTACAAAGAGGAACATCATTACACCAAGTTTTACAGGGTAGGTGTGATTTCCAGCTCATCAAGTGTTTGTGGTGATTTACTTGTTGACACCGCATGCATCATGAATTGTCACATTAAGGCCAGTCCTGTCTCACAGAAATAACAGTCACTGTGTAGTCCTTAGAAGAGGAGCCACACTCACAGCAACACAATAAAGAATGGACAAATGAGGCAAATGTCAACCATAATGTACAATAACTACTTATATATTAAATGTTACCTGTGCCTATGAACTGGAGGGAAGACAATGGCTGGAAAATGGATTGATGGGTATTTTAACGTACCAAGTCAAGTCAAGTCAAGTTGCTGCACCCACTACACGGCGAAACAATTCAGGATCCCGGTTGGCAACCCCCCAGGCAGACACGCGGTCCAGTCCTACCCTCCGGAAATTACCCTCTATCTGCCGCAGCCAGGTGTTACGTGGGTGACCCATTGGCCTGGTCCAGCCACTTGGGTCCCCAACAATGAGGATCTTATGAGCCGGATCACCCTCTGGGAAACATGCCACATGGCTGTAGTGCTGTAACTGATGCTCCCTCACAATGCAGGTAATGTGCCTCATTCAGGACTCCATGAGCAACCGCTCATTCGACACAAAGTCAAACCAACGGTACCCAAGGATTTTCCGGAGAGACACTGTACCAAAGGAGTCCAGTCTTCGTCTCAGGTCACTGGATAGCGTTCATGTCTCACAACCATATAGTAAGACAGGAAGCACCAGGACTCTAAAGACTTTGACCTTCGTCCTTTTGCATAGATATCGGGAGCGCCACACAACCCTTTCCAGCGACCTCATGACCCCCATGCTCTCCCAATCTGTCTACTGACTTCACAGGAAGAGTCACCAGAGACATGAATGTCACTGCCAAGGTAAGTAAACCTCTCAACAAGGTCAACACATTCTTCGCAAACAGACACACTGCTGATGGCTGTGCCCAGGAGGTCGTTAAAGGCCTGGATCTTGATTTTTATCCAGGACACTCGCACGCCCAGACACTCAGACTCCTCCCTCAGTCTCTCGAGCGCCCCGATCAGAGCCTCCATTGACTCCGCGAAGATCACAGCATCGTCAGCAAAGTCAAGATCTGTGAATCTTTCTTCACCAACAGATACCCCACAGCCGCTGGACCCCACGACCTTGCCCAACACCCAGTCCATACAAGCATTGAACAGAGTAGGAGCAAGAACACACCCCTGATGAACCCCAGAATCAACTTGTACAAAGACAGAGGTCCTGCCTCCACTCTGCACAGCACTCACAGTACCAGTGTACAGGCCGGCCATGATATCCAGCAACGGCTGCAAAGAAACTCTGCCGATATTCGCATTTGCGGTCTATGAGAACCCTCAGTGCCAGGAAGCGGTCGATGGTAGACTTCTTAGGCATAAAACCAGACTGTTCCGGTCGCTGGTAGGTAAGCAAGTGATCACGGATCCTGTTGAGGACGACCCTAGCAAGGACCTTACCTGGCACCAAGAGCAGTGTTATCCCCCTGTAATTGCTGCAATCCAGGCGATCACCCTTCCATTTCCAGATAGGGACGACAAGTTCCGTTTTCCAGTCAGTTGGAATGATGCCAGTCTCCCAAATGGAAGCAAAGATTGCTTGCAATGCCAGTAGGACAGCCTTACCACCAGCCTGGGGAAGTTCACCCTGGATGCTGGTTCACCACCTGTGCAATCTCAGTGAGATTGGGTGGTTCACAGCTAATTGGAGGATCAGCCTCAAGAACCGTTGACCCAGAGATGTCCAACGTCCCAGCCAGAGGATCAGCTTTGAACAACTGCTCAAAGTAGCCATCCCAGCGGGTCACAACTGCAGTGTCATCCGTAAGGACCGTTCCATCAGCTGCCCTGACTGCGACTCTCCGAGGAACAGATTCAGATGTGCTTAATGCTTCGATTCCTCTGTCAGCAGGACGTGGGTCGCTAGACCACAGATGGGGTGTCACTTGCTCACAGATTCCTCTAACAAGCGCCTCTTTATCTGCCCTCAGAGCCCTCGCAGCCGTCCTTCTCAGTTCCCGGTACAGACCAGAGTTGCCATTGAGCAGCACACGGTTTAACATACCAATGATGTAAAACTAAAGTTTGTTCAGAAATGATATAATTTGATCTTATGCAATAACCATTCCCCGTGTGTTGCTTTACTAGATATTTTTGGTAGCTATTTTACAATGATGAGTGTGTACGTATGTGCGTAAATATGTGCTGTTAGAAAATCTCAGTATTTTTATCTTTTAAGTTCCTGAAACATTCTTGTAACCTGATTATTGTTTAGTCAGGGTTATACTAGCTCATTTTAACATACTTCTTAAAATTGTGCTCATGATAAAATAAAAATTCCTTTCCTGGGTACTTTTTGTCTTTTAGGGAGTATTGTCCACTGTAGTTACCAGTATCTATCTACACTTGTATGTAGATGGGCTTTGAGTCATCATGTGTGTTCTTCTTTTCCTCTTTCAGACCTTAGAGGTGACTCTTTAGAACTTTAGACTGCATATGGATAATTCATATGAGAGAGAGAGAGAAAAAAAGAAAGATAGAGACACACATAAGGAAGAGAAAACATGTGTGAAAGTTGTGGTCACTAGGAGGAACATGTCAAGTATTGAGACTGTTGAGAACTTTCTATAAAGTACCTGCAGGCTATTTTCTAGCAGTGTGGCAGAGATCTTGCTTCTTTTTTAGGGCTTATCAGTAGGACCATCAGACATGGCAGAGCTCAACATACTAGAAGTTGAAATTATCAAACAAATATCAAAAGGCAACACTAAAGTCAAGTCATCCAACACAGTCATAACCAGCTTATATACTCAGTTGTTTTTCTCAAGCACAGTCTCCAACAAAGTCCTCATTTTATTTTAAGATTGGACTTCCTTTAAACTACAATTTGATCTTATATCATGGTTACCATGATGTCACATGTAACACAGTGTATGTAGAGGTGTGAAAAATCAATAAATACAAATCATCCAAATGTTCAACTCAGGATGACATCTTTGTAACACTGCAAAGTGCAAGGTGAGTGTACCTCCAGGCCTTGCAATGTGCAGGATCATAGTGACAAAAGGCATAGAAATTTCCCTTTAGGATTATCTAATCTAAAAGTGTATCTAATCTAATCTAAAAACATCCAATGATAGTAGTGATCTTGCAAAACAAGTAAAGAAAGTGGTGCAGATCGTGATATCACTCTCATCAGAACTGTAAACAAACAAGATATTACTTACATATTTCTGATACTGTGCTCCAGAAGTAATATTATTAGTTGTTATAATAGTAGTCCTAGTATTGTCACAAGAACTGTTATGCCAGGCTGCTGTTTGTGGACTACAGCTCTGCATTTAACACCGTCATTCCATCCCAGTTCATCGCTAAACTCCTGGATCTGGGGCTTAGCTCTTCACTGTGCATCTGGGTACTGGACTTCCTCACCGGCAAACCTCAGCAAGTGTGTATTGGTTGAAAAACCTCCTCCATCATCACCATCAACACTGGCACCCCGAAGGGCAGTGTGCTGCGCCCCCTGCTTTACTCTCTCTACACCCATGACTGCATAGCTAAGTACAGCTCTAATACCATCCTCAGGTTTGCTGACAATACCACTGTAATAGGTCTGATTCAGCGAGGACGATGAGACAGCTTACAGGGAGGAGGTCAGACTCCTGTCAGAATGGTGTCAGGACAACAACTTCACCCTCAATGTTAGAAAAACTAAGGAGATGATTGTGGATTTCAGCAAACAGGCAACAGAGCACAGCCCCATCTACATCGGAGGTGAAGCTGTGGAGCAGGTCAGCAGCTTTAGGTTCCTTACAGTCACCCTCACTGATGACCTTAAATGGTCAAGTCACACTGCAGCAGAAGTCAAGAAAGCCCAACAACGCCTCTACTTCCTCAGGAGTCCGAGTAAGGCCCAGATGTCCCCCACAACCCTGTGCAGATTCTACAGGTGTACTGTGGAATCCATCCTGACAGGAGGCTTCACATCCTGGTACAGCAACTGCTCAGTTCAGGACTGCAGAGCTCTGCAGCATGTGGTGAAAACAGCACAGCAGATCACGGGCACACAGCTCTGTGTGATCCATGACATCCACACTACACGCTGTCTCAGGAAAGTGAATCGTATCAGGTGGGAACCCAGCCTCCCTGCACTGTCACTTTTCACCCTCCTCCTATCTGGGAAGAAACTAAAGTCCATTCAGACGCGCACCTCTAGGTTCAGGAACAGTTTCTACCCAACTGCAATCAGACTCATGAACAATCGGTAACCTTATGTCACCTCCACTGCTACCTGCACATATACTTCTGCCACTGTCTCTATTTATTCCTAGGATTCTGGTTTTATTTTATTATTTACTTATTTATATTAATTTATTTATTGTGTTTTTTTTTTGTCTATGTTCACTGTCTGCAGGGGCACATGCAAGCAAGACTTTCATTGTACATGGTACTTGTACTTGTACACATGACAATAAAGAATTGAAATTGAAATTGAAATATACACAGCAAGGGAGGCAGGCACCCTGGGTAGAAACATGTGGTGTTCCCGAAGGTTCTAGAAAGCAGATCACTCAGCAGGTGTTGCAAGTTTCTGACTCTCAGTCAAGAGAAAAAGAGACAGTTGCTATATGGAAAAGAGACCACAAAACCTCCTAGCTGACAAGTAGCAGTTTAGCGCCATGAGCTGGGGAACCAGAAAAAAGGGTTTCATGCAATGGCAAGTTCCCTTATTCATACATATTTCCCTAGGCCCTTTGCTAAGACCTGCCAACTTGTCTGCTCCGCTACATGCAATACTTCAACTACTCCACATTGTTCCTATCTTCCTTCCAGAAGTTCTCCTTCCTGTTACAGTTTGGAAACACTGGACCACCTGACACTTGTGTCGCTCCTTTTAATAACTCACACCACAAGATGTTCAGCCCCTGGATAGCGCTCTTGATCCAATGGCTGGATCCACATCATCTGTAGATAATGCTGCTTCCCTGTAGTAAACCTGCAGGTACTTGACACCATGTGACTGATCAAAGTGCTTCAATCTTCTGCCTGATGCAACATTGTTTTATATTTCACATATTAGCAATATCTGATCTTAAAATCTGACGCTCTTCAAAAGCCCTTCATGTGTAGCCTTCCAAGCCCTCAGGGGCTGCATAATACTTCACTTTACAAAGGTGCTGTTTATGCTGAACGCCCTTGTTATAGGTTTACCTTTGTTTTAGTCATTGTTTCCATTTTAGCAAGTTTTCTGGTTATCTCATTTTCCACCCTATTGTAGACACATTTTGGATACATACATTTATCTTTGTTTCCATTTCCTCCTTGACATGCACGCCACATTACCATTGCAACTGGTTTCAGAAGGATTAATTATGTGCCGGGTTATGACTCTTCACAATATGTTAAGGAATACATATATTTCAAGGCTGGACTCCTGCCTGATAGCTTAACTGATCAGCATACATTTCCCAACTTTGGCATTTCTTGAATTGCATAGTTAATACTGGTATATTGTGCCTGTCTTACATTACTAAAATTATTACTAGTGAAACACACAGACCTATAGTCCTGAAATATAAAAATATATTTAAAACTTGTATTTCATACCAAACAATTTTTAAAATTTCCAGAATATTAGCATTTTATGTACTGTATATAGATTATTATTGTTTATTTGTATTAACATGAAAAATTTGTGAAATTAGTGAAAATTATATAGAAGCCCTATCATGCAATGCAGCATGCACAGAAAACATACATATGTACATACAGACATATGTATATATGTATTCAAAACATGCATATTATATATACACTCACTGGCCACTTTATTAGGTACACCTTTCTAGTACCTTGTTGGACCCCCTTTTGCCTTTGGAACTGCTGCAATTCTCTGTGGTATAGATTCAACAAGGTGCTGGAAACATTTCTTATGCATTTTGGTCCATATTAACAATGCAGCATCATGCAGTTGTTGCATATTTGTTGGCTGCACATCCATGATACAAATCTCACATCCCAAAGGTGCTCTGCTGGATTGAGATCTGGTGACCATGGAGGTGTGAGTGCAGCCAACTCATTGGCATGGTCAAGAAACCAGTTTGAGATAATATGAACTTTATGACATGACACGTTACTCTGCTGGAAATAGACATCAGAAGATGATGTGTTCATAAATGGATGGGGTTGGTCAGCAACAATATTCAGGTAGACTGTGGCATGTAAACGATGCTCAGTTGGTACTAAGGGGTCCAAAGTGAGCCAAGGAAATATCCCCCACACAATTACATCACGACCACCAGCCTGAACTGTTGATATAAGGCAGGATGGATCCATGCTTTCATGTTATTGATGAATAATTCTGACCCTGCCATCTGAATGTCGCAGCAGGAATCGAGACTCATCAGACCAGGCAACATTTTTCCAATCTTCTATTGCCTAATATTGGTGAGCACGTACAAATTGTAGCCTCAGTTACCTGTTCCTAGCTGGCAGGATTGGCACCCAGTATGGTCCCCTACTGCTGTAGCCCATCTGCTTCAAGGTTTGATGTGTTGTGCGTTCAGGGATGCTCTTCTGCATACTTTGGTTGTAATGAGTGGTTATTTGAGTTACTGTTGCCTTTTTATCACCTCATTCTCGTCTGACCTCTGGCATCAACAAGGCATTTTTGCCTAGAGAATTACCACTCACCGGATATTTTCCCTTTTTTGGACCATTCTCTGTAAACCCTAAAGATGGTTGTGTGTGAAAATCCCAGTAGATCAGCAGTTTCTGAAATATTCAGACCAGATCATCCACTAAGTCAAATTAACTTTTGTTTACTTAATATCTCTGGTAAACTGCTAATTTTGTTTAGCATCATTTACCATGACTTTTTAACATCATTACAACAAATACTGTATATACCTATAGTCCACATAAAATGCACATACATGAATGTGAATATATAAACCAGTTTATAATCCATTTAAACTACCACACTATATACACAATGTTATGCAGCTTTTACGGAATCAAACAGTAAAACAGAAATAATCCTACATTTATGAAACTTTTACTGTATGTCATAAATAAGATCATGTGATTGGAGAGGGGGCGCCTTTTATAGCTTCTTCTAGGACTGTAAAAATGCTAAAGTTGGCCCTGCTTAGAGATGCGGCAATTTAAGGACTAATAAAAGCTCAGGTATGTAGGGATATTAACATGGTTTTTCTTGTAGCCAAAAAAGGACCCCAGAATTAACTGACGTTTGCCGTTACATAAATTAAGGTTGTGGGAGAAAAGCTGAGTGGCAAAGAAAGGCCAGTTATGTGTATATGAGACGCAGGGGTTTATCTGAAGGAATGCTTAGAACTGAAAAGGGGTGTAAGTGGATGAGACACCCCATCCAGTAAAAGGAAGTCAACGATCTACAGTATATGCAGTAGCTCAGCCTACTTAGCAAGTACAGTTTTAATTAGTTTCTGTTAGTTAATTTTAGTAGGTTTTTTGATGTTTACCCCCACTTTGTAATTTATTACAACATGCAACTTTTATATGCATTATTACCATTTTTGTGGGTCTGCAAAAATACCTTCTTCATGTAAAATATATAAATTATGTAGTATAAAAAACAAAAGTGCTGCATTTTTCCTGTAATAAACTGTAATGAAGCCTTTGAAAATGATTTTCAACTTAAACCACAATGTCTCGCTAGGTGACCCCAAGCAAGTTACTTAAACTGGCTGTGTTCCAACTGTTAAAATAAAAATATATAATCAATCATACTATCGTTATGTAAAGTGTTGGTCACAATGGCAAGGCACTTTATAATGAAAGTGGTTTGCTTCTTTTTTGTTACATTTTGCATTTCATAATGATCCTTCGCTTCATCTGCTGTTCATTTTACTGGATGGATTTTCAAAGTAGCTATTTGTGGAAAATGTAATTCCTTCAGTAAAAATGGGAATTTACACACAGCAATAACATTATAATGAAACTCTGGGTACCTCTAAGGTGATTTTACTTGGTAAATACCTTGTAAAAGATTAGGTCACTATGCCATTTTGTTCACTTGTTAGGTAAAACTAAACAAGGCTACAATTGCAATTTGAATCAATTGCCGTCTAAGCAGAATACATCTCCACATCTTCCATTTGTTATTCTCGACCTTTGAATACATAAGGTGAAATGGAATTTAACTGCCACAGCTGTTCACCTTTTCTTTTTATTGTCTGACTCCGGAGTCAGAAAGACTGTGGTGGACCTTTTTGTTTACTATGATGACTGCAATAAAGAAAGTGCACATATATTGTGCTATGATCAATAACTGGCTTTAAACATTTGAACTTTATGTGAGTGAGGCAATCAAATTCTCCGAAGAGAAGTTGATTTCTCTGATAGCAGTGCCCAGTACTTCAGTAATTATACAAGAACGTGAGCTGAAAAAGGAAGTTTTATGATTTCTAGTTGTTTTGGACTAGTTTTGAAATTTCCGAGCATTTTTGTTTTGTCTGGTTTTTGATATACATTTTCCTTATTGTTTATATTTTTGTGTCTCATTTTCATTAATGCTTTTTGCTGTGTGGCACACTTTTTGTTTTTCAGAATGGCCTTTGTAAAGGCGTCATTTGATGATGCGTCTAATACCAGGTTGTTGTAGTAATGTATTCTCAGAACTTTATCTACCAAGATTCTTTGAAAGTCTAATTAGGTATGGTTTGTTTAAGAATTATAGATTCATGATTCAGGACCTCAGTTTCTCATCTTGCTCAATTATACAAGTTTACTGAATTTATCCCACTAGGATTATGTTATGGTTTGCTTACGTGTCAACTGATGACATTTCTGATGCCATGTTTTTTTAAGATGAATGACTTTCAGTAATCTCATGTTGAAAATCTAAACATAAAATATTCTTCATGAAAGAAATGATAAAGTACAGTTTTGTTTAACGATTATAGGTTAATGATTCAGATCTCCTGACTGTGATATGTGGATTAATTTAATTTGTAACATTCACCCAATTTATTAACCACTTCTTGTCTTATGGTTTTGATTTCTGTTCTGTATTCAAACCCCCCCCAGCTGCATTTGCTTAAAACACTTCCACCATTCATAGGCAGCACAGTGGCAAAGTGCTAAACTCTGCTACTACACAGCTTCAGGAGACCGAGTTCTAATCCTGGTGCAGTTTCTGACCATATGAAATCTTGGCTTTTTCTGCAGGTACCTCAGTTTTGCTCTTGCATTGCCAAAACATGTCTAGTGGGTTGAATGATAGCTATAAATTGGTGTGTGCCTTCTTGTGGACTTGCACCTCTATGCACAGGGCCATCCTAATAGCACCATAGGCCCCCAGGCAAAGTAGTGCAAAACAGAAGCATACGTAGGCATCAAGAACATCATGGGCCCTGGCCAGTGCCCACTAAGTTAAGACAGCCCTGAAGCGCTATTTCCTGCCTTGTGACTGATGCTGGTATAAATAAAATGTAGCTCATCTTGACCCTTAATTTTATTAAATGGCTTGATAATGGATCAACGAAAGAGTTAGAAACATGTATATTAAAATGTTCTATCAATTCCCCATACGTATGTCTTTGAAATTAACTAGAGGGTTGAAGACCATTAAATCTAGTCGGGAAAAAAGGGCAAACTTAGTCTCATGTCTCATCAAAGGTTCCTCTTTTGGCTGGGGTTCAAATTCATGTTTTATGTCTCTTTTGTTAATTTTTGATGCTTTGATTTATGTTGTTTATGTGCATTTCTGTTTTGTAACTTGTTTACACTGATTTAATTAATGTTTTAGGCAATCCCTTTGCTTCTTCTGCTCCACAGAGCTTCATTGTAACTGGTGAGCATTTTGAGAGTAAGTTTTTTATTTTATAAAGATTTCATGCTTGCCCTTATTACTAGTTGGAGTTTGACAGTGATATCCCCCCTACTGGGAATTTTTGGAAGTGCTTTTGAAATTTATTGATATTTATATGCTTTGGGACACCTACTTTATGACACATAGAAACTTTAAAAATAAAAAATATTTATTATACATAAAAATAACAATAAAGTTACCTCCAAGGAGCACAAAAGACACAGGATGCAAAGCCTTCAAAAGACATAACCCAAATAGCAATCACAGTCCCAATACAATACAAAATCCAAGACGCAAAGTCATTGAGCATAGACCTTGAGCATGGGAAAGGTGCTATATAAATAACATGAATTATTATTATTATTATAAACACAGCAATAGATCACAAAAATCAGGAGTATCACAAAAGCTCAGAATAACACTAGAGAACCCCACCACACCACAAATTAATTCAATGAACCACAAGGGACTGTGGGTTTTCCTCTGGCTTTATATGACTCAGGGGAGTCCCTTGTGTTGATGGGCAGTTGGCCTGAGCTCTTGGGGGACCACCCACAATTAAATAAAATGACAAGTTACATAAGAACTAAATGTCCAACAATGCTTACATAAAAAAAGAACCAAACAACAAATGAAACAATGAAATAAATGAGCAAAAAGGACATCAAAACAGCATTTGAACCCTGGCTGAAATATACCAGTGTTCTGGCATTGTGCAGTTTTATTTGTAAGCTTTTGTATATTATTGTTTACATTTAATTAAGAAATCAAAAATGGAATATCTCAACATCCATTGATTAATGACTTGCATTATTATAACTACTTATGGTTATCTCAGTTAAGAAATTTAAAGGCAAAATTTTAGCTGCCATGTTGAGCTTCACCTTGTAAACATTTTTAAGCATAAATTAAATATTGAATTATTAAACAATAATTTGAAATGTCTTTTGTGTTTTTTTGAGACAGCTAGAGCGGTACTTTACTCCTGTTATAAAAATATAGTATTTTTTAATACTGAAAAAGCAGGGCTGAATAGTTCTTGTAAGATGATATTAACAGATATGTTCATTTGTGCATCAAGTACTTTGACACAAGAGACAAATTTTACTCTTCTCCTAAAGCAGGTCAGAAAAGGTCAGACCTGAAATGAGATGAAATAATGAAGAGAAATGTGGAACTATGATATTAATGATGTTTCTTGCCAATAAAAAAACAGAACAAAATAGGCAACCATTGTTTTGTTTGCCTAAAAATAAAATAAAATTGTGGCTATACAAACACAAAGGGAGTCAAAATCTGTTCCAACAGCATCATGCACAAAGTAAGAACCAGTGCAGGACTAGATTCCAGTCTATCAAAGAACACACTAATTTACACTTTACCAAATGCAAATTAATAGCGGACACAAAATGTACAAAAGGTTAAAATGTGCAAAATCTATACAATGACAACATTGTAGTCCAGGACTATTGAACAGCCACGCAGAAACTAATCACTACAAAGCCATGTTGTCCTTATATTGCCATAGAAGGACACTATGTATGATTTTCAATTATCGTAATAATTTTAAAATTTTGTGTATGCTGCAGATTTCCTTGCCACTGCTCCGATTCATACTTCTATCAAGTCCACAAGGGCCAAGAATTAGAAATGTATTATTAACATTAGTTTTTCAGTTTTAGATTAATGATTATGGTGGCGCAGTGCTGCTTAGTTCATATTGCAACCGGTCTCTGTCTGCAGCACTTGAATGCTCTTCTCATGTCAGCAGGGGTTTTCTCTGGATACTGTAATTGGATTTATTATTATAAATTAGCAGAGTGTGAATAGTGTGGGCATGTGAACTTCTGCCCCCTGATGGAATGGCACCTTAACTAAAAATGGCTTCTGCTTTGTGTCCAGTACTGTAATGATAGAATCAGGCTGTTTTTGACCTTGGGAAATGAATAAATGTATGAATGAATGATTAGGAGCATAAGATAACATGCTCATATCGAATTAATCCAGTTCATGATAAGAGAATGGCTAAAACCTAACCTGTCAGCACTTGGCACAAGGCAAAACAAGCCCTGCATGGACAGCGTGCCAGTCTATCATTGACTGACTACTATAACACAATTGCATGCCATAATTGATAAAAATGTTCACATGTGCTAATAAGAAAAGTAAAAGTTATCGTTTATTTCAACAACCTTAAAAACATCAGTTCTGAAGGACATATTGGTGCTCACTGTAAACCGCAAATGTATATTTTTTTTAAAAATATCAAACCAGATTTGTAGCGTTTGTAGCATTCCACATTGTTCCTTTTACACTCAATGAACAAAATGATCAGGAACATGTGTACACCTATTTATCCATGCATTTAGCTAATCAGCCAATGAAGTGGCAGCCACGCAATGCATAACAATCTTGCAAATACAGGTTAGTTGCTTAAGCATCAAATAATCAGAATGGGGAAAGAAAATGTGATCTAAGTGATTTTGACTGTGGTATGATTGTTGGTGCCAGACAGGCTGTTTTGAGTTTTTCTGTCTCTGCTGCTCTTCTAAGATTCTCACTTACAGCAGTCTCTACAGTTTACTCAGAATGTTACAATAAAAAAAAAATCCAGTGAGCATCAGCTCTGTGGACAGAAACACCTTGTTGATGAAGGAGTTCAGAGGAAAATGACCAGAATGATCTGAGCAGACATAAAGGCTACGTAACTCAAATAACCTTTCGACAACTGCAGTGAGCAGAAAAGCATCTCAGAATGCACAACACATTAAGCCCTGATTGCAGATGGGTTACAACGACAGCAGGCCACATTGAGTTCCACTCCTGTCAGTGAAGAACAGAAACCTGAGGCAGCACTGGACACAGGCTCAACAAAACTTGACCATTTAAGATTGGAAAAAGGCAAACTTGTCTATTGAATCTCAATTTCTGTCAAGGTATGGTATGGTCAGGATTTGGTGCATGAATCCATGCAACTAACCTGCCTTGTGTCAATACTACAGGCTGGTGATGGTGGTATAATGGTGTGCAAAAATATTTTTTTGGAATATGTTAGGCTTATTAATACCAACTAATCATTGCTTGAATGCCATAGCCTATTTGAGTATTTTTGCTGACCATATACTGTACATCCATTTATGGCCACAATTTACCCATTTTTAAATGGCTACTTCCAACATGATAATGCATCATTTCATCAACCAAAAGTCATTTCAAACTGGATTCATGAGCACGACAATGATGTCAGTGTTCTTTTATAGCCTTCTCTGTCCCCAATAGAGTGGGAGAGGTGCAGCATGAATATGAAGCTGAGAAATCTGCTGAGATGCAATCATGTCAGTATGGATCAGTATCTCAAAGGAAAGTTGCCAAAACCTTGCAGAATCTGCTGTAGTATATTGTTCCAAATAATTTGCAAAGTGTTTGTATATGTCTTGTGTATTCATACTTTGTCCTAAACCATTTGTAACAAGGAGAGTTACAGACTTCATTTCCTTCTTCTTTCGGCTGCTCCCATTAGGGGTCGCCACAGTGGATCATCTTCTTCCATATCTTTCTGTCTCTGCATCTCGTTCTGTTACACCCATCACCTGCATGTCTTCTCTCACCACATCCATAAACCTTCTCTTAGGCCTTCCTCCTTTCCTCTTCCCTGGCAGCTCTATCCTTAGCATCCTTCGTCCAATATACTCAGCATCTCTTCTCTGCACATGTCCAAACCAACACAATCTCGCCTCTCTGACTTTGCCTCCCACCCGTTCAACTTGAGCCGACCCTCTAATGTTCTCATTTCTAATCCTATCCATCCTTGTCACATCTAATGCATATCTTAGCATCTTTAACTCTGCTACCTCTAGCTCTGCCTCCTGCTTTCTGGTCATTGCCACCGTCTCTAACCCATATAACATAGCTGGTCTCACTACCGTCCTGTAGACCTTCCCTTTCACTCTTGCTGATACCCGTCGGTCACAAATCCCTCCTGACACTCTTCTCCACCGATTCCACCCTGCCTGCACTCTCTTTTTCACCTCTCTTCCACAATCCCCATTACTCTTAACTGTTGATCCCAAGTATTTAAACTCATCCACCTTCGCCAACTCTACTCCCTGCGTCCTCACCATTCCACTGACCTCCCTCTCATTTACACACATGTATTCTGTCTTGTTCCTACTGACCTCCATTCCTCTCCTCTCTAGAGCATAGACACACTGTCCTTGCTTTGAGTACGTTTCCATCTTTATCCTTTATTACCCTAACCTGCTGCACATCTTTCCCAGCTCAGTCCCTAAGTCTAGCCAATCAGTACAGGTCCTTTTCTCCCTCCTTAGTGTCCAACCTGTCATACAACTCATCATACACCTTTCCTTTAGCCTTCACCACCTCTCTCTTCACCTCATCCCTTTCTCCTTGTAGTCTTGTCTACTTTCTGCATCTCTCTGACTATCCCACTTCTTCTTTGCCATCCTTTTCCTCTGTATACTCTCCTGTATTTCCTCATTCCACCACCAGGTTTCCTTTTTCTCTTTCCTCTGTCCAGATGTCACGCCAAGTACCCTTCTTGCTGTCACCCTTACTACATCTGCTGTAGTTTCCCAACTGTCAAACCTACCATTTTAGTCCAACGTGAATTACACTATAAAAGGAGGACGATTTAAAAATTACGTATGTGTTGAAAAGTATTTAAAATAGTATTTTGTATTGTGCTTTCCTGATCCATTTGTGGGTTGCAGATCCTAAAGTATATCCCGGTAGGGACCAATGCCAGAAGGGTCACCTGGGGAAAAACTCTTTGATGACAAGTGCAGGATGTTCAAATTCTAAACAAACAGTGGCCACCAGGATGGAACAGGTGTTTAGTTTGTGCTCACAATGTAATAGAAAAAATTGATATTAAAATATATAGACTGAAAGGAAGTGTTTAAACGGGACAGGGAATATGCAATGTTATCTGGTCTCATTTACACTTGAATTGTATTAAGGCATGGACACCAAAGAGATTAAAATCAAGACCTGCTTTTTGTTTTTAATTTCTTCATGGATGATAATGGTAATTTTATGAGAATTAAATCAAAGAGTACCCAGCCTTAATTTGCCCCCTGCAGTTTTCCAGGGTAGATTGTTCCTTGCGGGTGGCTGGAAGTCTCCTGGGGTGATGCCTTCTTGTTCTAACCAAGTGAATTGTGATCCATATTAACACATCTCTCTTATATAGTCATTAACACCGGCTGTAAGGTAAATGACCTGTGACAATCAAGCCTTTTTCCATACCATTTCTTCTATAATAATCTCTACAGATAATTTCCAAAGCATTATTGAACTGTGAAATTGAATGTATACTGTTTGGAAATGCCTTATTAATGAAGCAGTACATATATTTCTACTTCTGCTATAGTAGTACCTTTAAGCATATATCATCATATGTTTCTTGTACCGTCTTTACTTTGTGCCAAGACCATTGTTACTACTAGTAAACATTAGTTACTTGCATTATATTCAAGGAATTGAATATGTACTACATATGAAGAAAAAGGGAAGAAGGTGTAGTATATCCAGGAGTAAGAAAACAACTGCTGGTCACCATGAGCTTTTTGCTCCCACACATTATTTAAGTACTACATGGAAGTTATTAAATAATTTTTTCCCTGTGTGCTATAGTAGTGTAATCGGTTGTGCTCCTCTCTCAAGGCCTCATAAGCTTCTGTTAGATGCAATTCACTGCAGCCTGCATGTTCTACCCATATGCACTTGAGATTCCTCCTTCAACATTATTGTTTCCTCCAACGTCCCAAAGAAGTTGGCGGTGAGTCAGTGTCAGTGTGTAGTTGAATGTGTTTGAGACTAAAATATCAGCATTTCGACAATAGGTGGAGGACGATATTTAGGAAGGGAGAACGACATTTATTCTGATGTAATCAGTTTAATAAAGCAAAGGCCTACACTTTACAGTATATTAAATATGAATCTGAAAGTTGTGGAAGGCAGCTTTCTTTAGTATTGATAACAGTCACCTAGAACAACTGGCAATAAAGAATTCTTAGGCAGATTAGTGCTGCACACAACCTCTGATTCTGTGGCATTCCCATGTACAATGTATTGCAGAACCTCTAACTTGCTTTTGTACAATATTTTAAATCTGCTCTTTTAAGTCAGCTACTGACAACATTAAGAAAACCTTATGAGATCCACTGCAGTTGTATGTTTAATCCTGCAGAACTGCGAAACTCTAGGTTTTAACTATTAGTATAAAATGGGATGAATCTGTTATCATTTTACAGTATAGCTTACTCTAAATATGTTCAACTGTAACACAGAAAGGGATGAAGAATGGTCTAAAGGACAATTCTAACAGTAACTGTTGTGACATTGATAGAGGGCGTAGCAGCCACTCAACCTGACACAGACAGACACAAGAGGCACACTGACAAAACTCATGCTTTTTATTTTCAGTTCTTGCCTTTTAAGCTCCCCACACATTGCACCAATTATATACAACACTCTGCCGCCTCCACTCCTCTCTCACAAGCTCTGTCCTCTACCTCCCGACTCTGTCTCCCCGATTAGACTGAAGCAGTCCCTTTTATAATGCACCCGGATGTACTCCAATTGCTCCCTGATGACCTTCTTGCAGCACTTCCTGGTGTGGGGAATGTGCTGCATGCCATGGCTACTGAACCATCCAGGCATCCCCTGGTGGTGGCCATGGGTCCCCACAAGGTTGAGCTTTCCAGCACCGTGGTTCCCATGCAATCCCAGAGGGCTGTCCCCTTGTGTTCTGGGGTAGGAATTGCCCCTCTCCTGGTCCCCTGCTTCTCCAGGCCTCCCAGTGGGGCAAGGTCCCCGGCCATCTATCACCATGTCTAATTAATATATTGTGTAAAAGGTTGTTCAAAATATAATCTTCACTTTGTCAGCTTTA
Source organism: Polypterus bichir lapradei (assembly GCA_026402145.1). Lineage (NCBI taxonomy): Eukaryota > Metazoa > Chordata > Cladistia > Polypteriformes > Polypteridae > Polypterus > Polypterus bichir. The sequence goes on along the minus strand of JANRMT010062792.1, from coordinate 7,745,878 downwards.
TTGATTAATTGAAAGCCTTTATTGTTATTGTAAAATAATTACAACGAAATTACGAGTGCCTATCCAACTGCATACAAAAGCAAAAACACCTCTACTTTTCGTGCTACAACATACAGTATAATACAAGCAAGGAAAAAAAAGTAACATTATATGTAAAACTACAGTTAAAAAGAAATGAGATAAAAATAACAATGGAACCAGTAGTAATACAGTAAAATAATACCATTCCCCTGGGGAGTAGATGCATGAGAACAGAAGCAGTATGTATGAGTCTATTTCACAGCACTGACTAAAAAAATGCCTTATTTAAACTACCTTCATTTGCTTATTTTTGTTCAATATATGTATAGCCATTGGAAAGAAACTGTTTCTGAATCTATCAATTCGTACTTTTAAATATCTATAATGCCGAACAGAGGGCAACAGTTCAAACAGGTGGTGACCAGAGTGTGAAGGACCCTTAATGATGTTTGTGGCTCTGGTGAGATAACGGGAACAGGTAATGTTTCCCACGGAGGGCAGACAACAGCCTGTGATTTTTTATGCTGTGTTTATTACTCTTTGGTGTGGCTTCTTGTCTGTTGCTGTATATCCGGTGTACCATATTGTGATACAGTATGCTATTAATTTATCTGAAAACTCCATAGGCAGTCAGTATATGATTGCAATGGCATTGCCCCTTTGCTCTGCTGTGGCACACCAGGTTCTACCAAGACCAAGAGAATGGGACTGTACATTCTTATAAGGATTCCACCATCATCATTTATTAATATGATAAGATGTTTGTAATTTTCTTGTAGAATGCTGGTTCCATCATTAAAAATCTTATAAACATTGATGACAATGACAGGGTGTTTTACAATAACAGGGAATTTAGACAAGTAAAGTTAGTAGTGTTGTATCATGTTAGCCATTATGGATGCAATGAGATGTCAAGCAAAATGACACCTTTTATTGGCTAACTGAACAGATTACAATATGCAATCTTTGAGACAACTCAGGCCCCTTCTTCACGCAGTTTGTAATACATTAACAGTGTCATTTTGCATGACTTCTCATCACAAGTGAAGTTAGAAAGCCATTGATTAAATTAAGGAACTGTATGATCCAGTTTCCACTAGGCAAACAAAGTGTCAAAAAATTGCACTCAAAAAACAGATGGATTTGGATAAATGGCAAATGATGTCTTGGTCTGCTGGGAGTCTTGCCTGAGAGTTTTGGGGTTTTACTGCATTAGTATTTTGTTTTTCATTTTTTCTGTTTTTGCTGATTAAGTTTCTTTTCTGTTAATTGTTTTGTAATAATTAATTATTTTCTTTTAGCTCTTTTTGTTAGCTTTATTTATTATGTTGGTCATTGTATTATGGTGTTAAATAGTGAAAGGGGGAGGACTCCTAATTAGTTGGCTATTAGGTGCTTTAACAGTAGAATAACCAAAGCCTGCGAAAAAATACGTAATCCCGGTCCACCTTAAATCCGTTCGCACCTCTCCATCAGCGTGTTTTGTGTTGTAAATATGTCAATAAGCACAAGCCGCAAGCAGCCTGCTATCCCATCCCCCGACAAAGGGCAGAAAGTTCTCTCAGCTCAAGTCTGTTTACTTGGGTGTGAGGTGCCTGGAGTTGTATAGGGTAAATAATATATCGTTATTTGGAATACATGCATTTCATGTGTGTTCAGTGTCTACAACAATCTATGTAAACACATCTTTAAAACAGAAATGTTGTTCATGTTTTAGTAATAATTGACAAATTGTAGACATGAAAAGTATAATGTGTGAAGCCTGAAGTCCAAATATCAAATAAACACTTTCACAAAAGGTACAAGCATAACAAAACAAGTGCACTTTTACCCTATACAACTCCTAACAACTCAAACACAGGTAAACAGACTGTTTGCTGCTTTTGCTGATCGACACATTTACAAAACAAAAGATGCTGACGGAGAGGTGCGAATAGATTTAAGGTGGGCCAGGATTATGAGTTTTTCTCGTAGGCTTTGGTAATTCTAGTGTTAACTGGGTGATCTACTGTATAAGGTAAGCTTAGTCAGCCCTGTGTTCTTGTATTGTGTGTTTGTCTCCAGGTTTCATCGTATGAGCTTCACCAAGTCATGCCACTCATAATATTATGGCATTATAGTCAAGTGAAGTAAGTTACCTGAAAGCTCTGTGTAGAGTGTCTATATTTTGCTTGTTGGTTCCTTCTGTCATCCAATGATATCATCTGGATATATTAGACTATAATTTGTCCTGTTTCAAATGAAAATCTGGCAATTTTTACGTGTACCTTGCTGCCCAGCATAAGGTTTTGCCAGAATAGTTTGCAGAAGTAGAATAAGCAGACTTAAAAGGATCAATATTATTAAAAGTATAATGTTTAAAAAACTCAAGTTTTTCTGTCCAGATACTGTAAATAAAAGCATAAACTGATATATGCATTGCTGTTGAGTGCGGATATATTTCTTTAAAAGAACGTAAAGGAGATCATTCATGAGAAGTTACTTCGAGGGATGCCTTAAATAAACTCACTCTGTGCGTTGGTCCATTATGTTTTCCTGCATAAATTATGATGACATCAGCTGTACCGGTGAAGGTTTACAGGCTCCTGATTACAACAACCATTTCAGATGTAAGTCTGTGAAAATAATCAAACGATTAAATTAGTATTTTAATGAAGGAAACCGTTCAGCCATTAAGATCTAAAATGGATTAAAGTCAATGTGCATGGTGTGTCACTATGAAAAGTGAGAACTACTGGCCTGTTACACTTTGCATAGTTAATGCATATTAAAAGCTGTATTGAGGTAAACTAACTAAATATGTTGCAGATTAACAATGTCCAAATAAAACTCAAAAGGTGAAATATGCCTAATGCTTCAATAACTTCAATGACAAAAAAGTAGTGCATATTAAATAAACAGAAATAGCGGCACAACATGACACAGTTAGATTTGCTTGAAAATTAAATGAATATTTAGTAACAGAAACATGAAATACCATATAAAGCACTTGAGCAATTGTTCTCTTGGGAATGTCTCACTTTTAATTTTTCCTTTTAGTAGCAAAGTACTCAAGATTCAACAGTTACCTCTAAATGCATTTCAGCATGACAGAGATGTAACAGGCAATCGCTTTCAGACATTCAATGACCTAGAATTGTTTTTCTTTATACATTCAGTTTGAATGTAAAAATATACCTTTCTTATTCTTTAAGGATGATAGTTTTGTGAAAATCTATATTTTCACTGGACAATATATATAAATTATATTTTAAATATAATTTGTCTTCCCGGATTTACAGGATTTCATTATAAATGTCTTTATCACATACTGTATGCATAAGCAGAATGGCACCTTAAAAAATATAATTATGTATAAAGGAGATTGTATCAGAGACTAATCTAGTGTTTCATAAAACATAATATACTATGCCTTTTGCTTCTGGTTTTTTGAATTAATCTCACAAATCAGTATTTATTCCTCAGGTCACGCTGCTACGCTTTTCACAGACAGATGACTTCTTGGTGAACCAGTCAGTGCCTGGTCAAATGATATCAGTGTTCTGGAAGGAGGCCAGAAAAATGTTGATGAAAGCAGGCGTTAGCATAGCTCATCATTTCTTATTCAATTATCATATCCAAAAGGTCACTGAATCAACATTTGAAGGTCCCCAAAGTACTGCTAACCGCTACATTACTTGGTAATGTTCTCCATGTTTGGGAACAGCTCTCTGTCTATAAAGATTCTTTCTTATATTTATGTAAAATTTGTTTTTAACCAACTTCCAACAATACCTCTGAGTTTTTGTTGAAGAATCGTTTAAAAGTAAGATCTGGCATCTACCCTTCCAATTCCTTCATAATTCTGAGCACTTTTATGATGTAACCTCCCAAGCTTTGTTTGCTTAAACTGAAAATACTCTTCTTTTAACTTGCATGAAATCTACTGTAGAAGCTCTTCTCCTCACTTTCAGGACCTGGCTTAAGCTCCACCCTTAGTTCTTCCATTTGTTTCTATTTAGTCACTGGCCCTGTCTGTCTGTAACTGGTTCTATGTACTGGTAATTAATCTCCAGTCACTTAATGGGGTCGGTGGATAATGGAAATTAATATAGGAGGCTAACTAGAGGTGTTCATTGTTTATCTTGCCCTATTGAAAGTCTATATTTAACTGCTCCCAAGCTTCATATTTCTGCCATTTAGTGTTTAGGCTTATTAACTGTTTGCTTGTTTTTGAATATTGCTTATTTTATTCTTCTCTGTTTTGATAACTCTGTTTTATATTTCAGCCAGTTGTCTTCTGCTTTGATCGCTGACTATTTCTGACTCGCCTTTATAGATTATGGACTTTAATAAAACAACACATCCTGCTCTTTACCAACTTGCCGTGGCTTCTTTCCCGCCTGTTCCTCCCACTCGTCAGTCTATAAATGGCACATGCTGTCTGTCAACACTGACAGGGCCTTTCCTTGCTCACCATTCTCAGGACACATCATTATAATCTGAGAGATCAAAACTGAAGGGTTGCACTGCAAAAGCAACTGCATCTTTCTTGTAATATGAAGATAAAAAAACTGAGCACGTTAAGTCTGTTGTGGCCTCACAAGTGCATTACAAGCCTAAAATAAAATCTCTCTTCACTTCAGCATGGGCACCATATGACACAACAACCTGTTTACTGACTTAAATGCTAAAATACACTAAGTATTTAAGAGACAAGTCTACTAGGACTCCCAGGTCTTTCTCATAATATATGTTTTCTAGCTCAAGATACCTCCACTGTGTAGTTCTATTAAATGTTTTTACTAAGATGTATATCTCTGAGGCCCACGTAAAACGTTTTTTCTTATATTAAAGTTCATTTGTCATGTATCTAATTATAGCTGAAGTTTTCCAAGGTCCATTTGCATTGATTTTGCATATTTTAGGTATGTGCATATTTACCACATCTGCAAGTTTAACTAACTTCTTGCTGTTTATATAAATTATACAGTGTGGCCTGTAGGGTGGCATCTCACACCCCAAATCCCAGATAAAACTGACCACAACACACAAGTCATTGGTTCAAAATGTGATTTTTTTATTTAAAGAAATACCTTTTGACAGACTTTTGCTTCAAACCAGCGCAAGGACAAGCACAAATCATTATACTTTTCCTTCTTCAGCCATTCTCATAGAGGCTTTGTCCGTCTCCTCTCCTGACTCACTTGGGTGAGTGAAGGTCTCCTATTCAATCTGGATCCAGAAGTACTTTCACACGTCAGTGCTGTACCTTGGAAGCACTTCCAGGTCAGACAGAATTTCCACCTGACAGGGGAGTTGTGCTCCAGCAGCTTAATCTAGTGGGCCCAGGGACCCCAACAGGGGTTCAAACAGAACTTCAAACTGTCACCCAGCATGCCGGAGAAACAATTGGCCCTCTGTCCTTCTGTTATACCAACTCACCGACCAGGAAATGAAACAGAAATCATCCATCCATGCCATGAGTGTTAGCTGAAGTCCATATGGAGCCTCAAAAACCCATGTGCTAGATATTGTATATTTGTAAATATGAACTTTCCAAGTTTTTATGTTATTGTGATTTCAAACTCTCCAAAATCAATACGTGCCTAGTGTTAGATGCTACCAGGATAGGGATCAGGTCCAAGCATCTAAATGAAGGAAAAATTAGGATAAGAAAATGTACTGTAGATGGGGGACTGTAATACATACACAATAATATAAAGGTGACAAAATGAAACAATCAATTTCATTTCAATTCTCATATCTCAAGGATAATCAGCCTAAATTGTGCAAGAATAATCTAAATATACGCTTACAAAAAATCACAATAGTAAACATCATAATGCATTTAAAATTAAAGCACCCTCTTCAGAAATTTCTTTCTTTCCCTCTTTCTTTTCTTATACGGTAGCTAAATGGTGCATTCATATTACTCATTGTTCTCAAGCAGCTGTTTAGCTAGACATCATGAAGGAATTCTAATCTTCTTGGAACTGAAAGATTCCTTTTGTACTACAGAATTACTAAGATCACCTAGATGCATTCACTCCAAAGCATTACATGAGGTATTTCTTAGCACTTAAATATACAGTACTTTCTCCATCATTAATTTCATCAAAGTATATTTTCTCAACTTTCAAACAAGCACAGACACATATTCTCAAAAAAGAGCAATTTTGACAACTGGAATCTAACTGCGTGACAATACACGTAATTAGACACAGAAAATATATATATTTTTTATCTTCTTCCAAAACCTGGCTGTCATTTCTAATCATGCTTTAAATGATTGGGAAATTGAAGCAAACTGGACTTGAGGAGAATGTAAGTGACAGATAAGCAACATTATCACTCAGCAGCCCATATAATGGCATTAAATGACATATAGGATAGTTCATTCTGACACCCTTCACTAACATGTGTATGTGGCCAGAGACAGTCTGAAAGAATAAAAAAAATCAAATGCGTTGGACACTGACAAAATAGTTTACAACAAACCTGACCTAAGCATAATTTTTAGATAGGAATTTACAAAATTTCAATCATTGATATACAGTATTTATATTTATATACTCCATATATATTGCTCAAAAGAAACAAACACTTTTTAATCAGAGTATAGCATGAAGTCAATGAAACATCTGGGATATTGATCTGGTCAGTTAAGCAGAGGGGGTTATTAATCAGTTTCAGCTGCTTTGGTGTTAATGAAATTAGAGGGGTAACAATGAGACGACCCCCAAAACAGGAATGGTTTAACAGGTGGAGGCCACTGACATTTTTCCCTCCTCATCTTTTCCGACTGCTTTTTCACTAGTTTTGCATTTGGCTACGGTCAGTGTCACTACTGGTTGCATAAGGCGATACCTGGACCCTACAGAGGTTACACAGGTAGTCCAAGTTCTCCAGGATGGCACATTAATATGTGCCATTGCCAGAAGGTTTGCTGTGTCTCCCAGCATAGTCTCAAGGGCATGAAAGAGATTCCAGGAGACAGGCAGTTACTCTAGGAGAGCTGGACAGGGCTGTAGAAGGTCCTTAACCCATCAGCAGGACTGGTACCTGCTCCTTTGGGCAAGGAGGAACAGAATGAGCACTGCAAGAGCCCTACAAAATAACCTCCAGCAGGCCACTGGTGTGAATGTCTCTGACTAAACAATCAGAAACAGACTTCATGTGGGTGGCCTGAGAGCACAATGTCCTTTAGTGGGCCCTGTGCTCACTGCCCGGCACCATGGAGCTTGATTGGCATTTGCCATAGAATACCAGAATTGGCAGGTCCACCACTGTCGCCCTGTGCTTTTCACAGAAGAGAGCAGGTTCACCCTGAGCACATGTGACAGTCATGAAAAGATCTGGAGAAGCCATGGAGAATGTTATGCTGCCTATAACGTCGTTCAGTGTGGCCGGTTTGGTGGTGGGTCAGTGATGGTCTGGGGCAGCATATCCGTGGAGGGATGCACAGACCTTTACAGGCTCGACAATGGGACCTTAACTGCAATTAGGTATATGGATGAAATCCTTGGACCCATTGTCATACCCTATGCTGGTGGAGTGAGTCATGGGTTCCTCTTGGTGCACGACAATGCCCAGCCTCATGTGGCGAGAGTATACAGGCAGTTCCTGGAGGATGACGAAATTGATACCATTGACTGGCCACCACGCTCGCCTGACCTAAATCCAATAGAACTCCTCTAGGACATTATGTTTCGGTCCATCCGATGCCGGCAGGTTACCCCTGAGACTGTCCAGGAGCTCAGTGGTGCCCTGGTCCAGATCTGGGAGGCGATCCCCCAAGACACCATCAGTCGTCTCATTAGGAATATGCCCCCAAAGACATTGTCAGATATGCATACAAGCACATGGGGGCCATACAAACTAGCGTATGATTTTGAGTTGCTGCAATGAAATTTCGGCAAAATGGACAATCCTGCCACATCATTTTTTCACTTTGATTTTCAGGGTGCCTTCTGTAGGTTGATCATTTTCATTTCCATCAAACGATGTGACATCCTTTTGTTCCTAACACATTACCCAGTCTATATTAGTATAGAAATCCAGCAGGATTTTTTTCCCATTGAGATCTGATGTGTTTTACAAAGTATTCCTTTAATTTTTTGAGTAGTTTACACATAAATTATGTATAGATAGATAGATAGATATGCACACTAAATATTTATGTACAGTATGTATTAGATTTCCTTATTAAGACAGGTAAATTTCTACACAGTATGACGTGAACAGTCTATGAATTTATAGTACGATAGGGATGGATAATTCATTTTCTATTCCAATTATACTAATGCTGTAGCAAGCAAATGCAGACAACTGCTATATACAGGGTGGTCCAGATCTAATTATGCAGATCCAGATCGTCTGGATGACTTTGATTTATGCGGGGACGATTCCATTTCGGTGTGAAGACAATTCTTCATGTCATCAGTTCGCACACTTCTCGATGGTCTGGGATTTTTTGGGTGATTTTCTATGTAATAAACTTAATAAGTTATAGCGTAATGAAAATTGCATAATTAGATCTGGACCACCCTATATATTGTTACATTCTTTTAGGATTGTGGATCTCTTCTTTTGTTTTGATCAGGTGTAATTAAGTCACAACAGTGGATTTCCCTGTCTCCCTGAAGAGTTCCTGACTCACTCACCATAGATAAAACCTTCCCTGAAGTGTTTCTACAACACCAAAGCTTCTCCTTACTTCTGTAAGCCCTCACACAGGCAAAACTCTAAACCTTTCTGACCTAAAGCATTGTATCTTTTCTATATGCACACTTTAGTATTCACTCTTGGCAACACTCACTATTGCATAATACTCGACAATAATCAGGATGGAGCAAAGGCAGACAAGAACCCATGTCCTTCAATATCTGCAATAAGATGCTGCAGGTGTTCTATTCGACGGTTGTTGCGAGCGCCCTCTTCCACACGGTGGTGTGCTGGGGAGGCAGCATAAAGAAGAGGGATTTCTCACACCTGGACGAACTGGTGAGGAAGGCAGACTCTATTGTAGGCACGGAGCTGGACAGTTTGACATTTGTGGCAGAGCGACGGGCGCTGAGCAGGCTCCTGTCAATCACTGAGAATCCACTGCATCCACTGAACAGGATCATCTCCAGACAGAGGAGCAGCTTCAGCAATAGACTGCTGTCACTGTCCTGCTCCACTGACAGACTGAGGAGATCGTTCCTCCCCCACACTATGCGACTCTTTAATTCCACTTGGGGGGGTAAACGTTAAAACTATACAAGATTATAGTCTGTTATACCTGCCTCACACTCTCCACCTTGCATTTTTTAACTTGCACTGCTTTTTGTATTGCTCTTTAATTAATATTGTTTTTATCAGTATGCTGCTGCTGGAGTATGTGAATTTCCCCTTGGGGATTAATAAAGTATCTATCTATCTATCTATCTATCTATCTATCTATCTATCTATCTAT
>JANRMT010062792.1:7720004-7730864 GCA_026402145.1 Polypterus bichir lapradei | reverse complement strand
AGATAGATAGATAGATAGATAGATAGATAGATAGATAGATAGATAGAACTTTATTTATCCCCAGAGGTAAATTTTGCCTTTTAAAGAAGCTCAATAAATGCATAAATAAATTAAAGATAGAAAACTAAAAAAGAATAGAAGCTTCTGACTTTGCAGTCACAGTGAAGCATTATGTAGGCATATTGCTGTTGGTATAGAGGGAGCACCCCAGTAGCATTTCTTGATACACTTTTGATGAATAATTCATTGGCTGAAGTGTGTAAGAGAGAGGGTGTGCAACATTGTTCACATTGGCACCCAGTTTTGAGTTAATTCTCTTCTTAATTTGCTACACAGACCTGGCTCTCAAGAAAACTATGCACCTAGGGGCTAAACAGTTTTAATTGCCAAAATACTTTCAACACATCACCTGTTATACGAGGGAAAATTTGACTTTAAATGACGGCTATACTCCATTTTTTGGTGACATACAGAGCTCTGCACAAAACACTGCATTTACCTCTGGGAACACCATGGATTACAAGCAGGGCAGTTATATGGAAAACAATAAAAAACAGCCAGCAACTGTGGCAGGGTTTAAATATCATAACAGACTATAACAGGGAACTCAAGAGCAACGCATATCACTGGCCCTCTCATGGAAGAGATAGATATAATTTGTTCTAATTTCCAGGTAAGTAACACCGATCCATCCAAAGAAAGTATGCACCACTGATGGTGTCATCATGCATTGCATCTCTGATGACAATGTGAATTGGACTTTTAGGGTGAATATTGGTAAAGTAGCTAGTTCCCAGATGGCATTCCTGGCTGTGTTCTCAGAGTATGTGTGGCCCAGCTGGCTAAAGTGCCCATGGACCTGTCTGATTGTTTTCTGTTGTCCGTATGTGTTTTAAAAAATGTTATATTTTTTTTTGTATCAGTACACTGCTGCTGGATTATGTGAATTTCCCCTTGGGTTACTATCTATCTATCTATCTATCTATCTATCTATCTATCTATCTATCTATCTATCTATCTAAAATGTTTACCATTATTCCTGTGCCAAAAAATAGCAAAATACTGTAATATGTTTTTTTAATAATTGGTGTCCAGTTGCCCTGACCTCCTTTGTTAGCAAATGCTTTGAAAGACTGGCCAGGGACATCATTTGCTCTGTACTGCCTACCACCCTTGATCCTCTGCAAATGACTAGAATGGATTTGCTGACTATGCAATAGACCTCACACTACAAACTGCCCTCTCCCTTCTTGAGAAGAGAGACACATATGTGAGAATGCTATTTGTGGATTATAGTTCAGCATTCAATACAATTGTCCCCCTCAAAACTTAATGACAAGCTCAGAGTCGAGGGTCTAAATAACTATCTGTAAAGCTAGTTTCTGAACTTTTCATCAGACTGGAGCCAGGTGGTTAGACTAGAGGGAATTACTTCTTCCCTTCTTACCCTGAGTTCTCTTATGTATTCCTTCTACACTTGCATCTGTATGGCTAGTAGCAGGTCCATCATCATGAAGTTTGTAAATGACACATAGGTGGTGATCCTCATGTGAAATGAGACGAATAGTGAGGAAGGCAGAGCCCTGACATGTTGGGTCCTGGAAAACTGTCTTTCCCTTAACTTGGTTAAGACTCTACTGTAGCCTTCTGGAAGCAGAGAAGAGTACACTGTCTTATTACCATTTATGGGATCATTGTGGAGAGGTATCATTATTTTTAACTTTCTTTGTGTGTGCATAATGGATGACCATATATGAACTGTTGATGCAGAAGTGGTAAAGAAGGCACAACAGCATCTGTTCTTCCCCAGACAGCTAAAAAGGATTGGAGTCCCTGGATCTTTAGCACATTTTTCAATAGCATTTTTGAGAGCAGTCTAACTGAATTTACCACTGCCTGGTATAGGAACTTTGCTGCAATCAATTGCAAGGTAGAGTAGGACAGCCCGTCACTTAAGGTGATTTTACCTCCCTCCAAGATATATATATATATATATATATATATATATTATTGTGGACGCTGGCCCGGACACAGACAGACGGACAGCATATTTCACCCAACACACTGTTTATTTACAAAGTATTTACAAACTGTGCACTCACACCCCAGTGCCTCTTGCACCGATTCCCCCAAGTCCAGGCCTCACAGTCTCTGTGCCTTTCTCTCCTGGCCGCCTCCAGTCCTCACTCCAGCTCCGTCCTCTTCCACCCGACTTCTGCTAATGCCTGGAGGGAGGCGGCCCCTTAAATACAGCTCCCGGATGAGCACCAGGTGTTCCCGGCATTCCTCCCTTGGCCACGCCCCAGCGTGGCGGAAATGCCGGTTGTCCCCCTGGCAGCTCTCCGGGTGTCTCCCAAAGTCTTCCCCCCAGCACTTCCTGGTGTGGCGGAAGTGCTGGGCTCTCGGGATATTTAGGCACTGGGGCCCTGTACCCGAGGCCCCCAACATAACCAGGACGGACGCCCCCTCTCGGTCTGGAGGAGGCACAAGCCCTCCTCCGGTCCTCCTGGGCGTCCCGGCCGGGCTCCTGCCTCGGCCGGATGTGGCAGATGGTCTGGAAGTGGGGCGCCGCCTGGCGGTGGCCACGGGCCCCTACAGGGCTGAGCTTCCATGCCCCCTACCCGAGGCCACCAGCATAACCAGGACGGACGCCCCCTTGCGGTCTGGAGGAGGCACAAGCCCTCCTCCGGTCCTCCTGGGTGTCCCGGTCGGGCTCCAGCCCCGGCCGGGGACCACAATATATATATATATATATATATATATATATATACTAGTCTGAGGAAAGCAGGGAAAAATCATCCAAGACCCCAGCCACCTGACTCACAAGTAATCCTCTACAGGGCCTTCAGGCTGATGGTACTGCAGCAACTGTTACCATACAAGTAGGTTTCAGGAGAGTTTCAGCAAGGCCATTAGGCTTCTGAGCTGTGGCTAAAGAATTATTTTTTGTGCAAATGTGCTATTGTGGGGCACGATGCACAATTTCTTACTCTGTACATTATGATGTGCCAATAAATAAATGCATTTAAAACTGCTAGGAGAGTCCTCATACTATAAAATCATAGATGGACTTCATTGTGCTCTTAAAGTTACCTAAATCTTATTTGACATTTGATGGTGTAAAGCATGGTATGCCTTCTTGTCAACTGAGATGTGTTTTGCTTTTATTCATTTTTCAGTGTCCTCAAAAAACATAAAGCTTTTAAAACCTCTTAAAATCTCCTCTGACGTAAATTGGTCTGCTTCTGTTTTCTGAAGTCTAACACTAAATCCTTACTTTGACATTAAGCAAGAGATTGTTGTCCTGGCACTACTGGGTCAGAAGGCAATCTCATTGTTGTTGGTGATCAGGAAAATGGCAGTGGGGTCATAAGTAAAATCAATGATAAGAATAGCATTCTGCTTTTAAAAACATAATTGCAGCCACCATCCTGTCTTATCATATATCGCATCTATCCATAACACTATGCAAATATTAACACAGAATACCTTTTAAGTGTCTGTCAATTAAAAAATAATGGAAAATATAAAACCCAATACAGGAAATATTGTGACATGATAAATATTCACATGCTGCCTGACAGTTATTAAAGTTCCTTTCTGATTATTACAATGTGCCAGTGGGGAGAAATAAATAAATAGTGTGGACACTTTCAGGTTTGGCAAGATCAAAGTTAAATAAGTAGTGTACAGTATAATATGACAGTTTCTTGGTTATGCTTTAATAAGCAAAAAAACAGATGAAATATATAAAAGTATATTTTGTTTGCAAATAAGAAAGAGATATATGCCACTTGTTTTTGGTAAGTACAAAATTAAATTCTAAATGTACAAGCCACTCTCAACAAAGATGATTTATGACTTGGTTTATGAGTGATAAAATCTATTTGATGTTGGCCAATATATGCACTTAAATTATTAGGCATTTTATATCCAATCAGTTCCAAAAAAAGAATATCTTGCCTGGCCTTATTCTATGCATTATATTTTGCCTGTCATTATTTCGTTCACTGCCTTTTGATCAAATTATATAGAATAGATGCATTAGTTTGTTATAGCTTTATTCAACCAATTTAAGAGTAAATGAATACATTCCTAGTGATTCACTATAAGGATGGCTATCATAAAAAGAATATTTTTTGTCATTATACATAAGGAAAAATAAGATGACTGGCCAAAATGAGTGTTACTCAGTAGCACTTATTCAATCATCATGCACAGTTACTGTTACAGTTACATTAACTTGAGTATTCACTTAAATTTGGAATTAATAGGAAACTAAAAAAAACTCCACGGTGGATTAATGAAGATTTAAAAAAGAAGTTGCAAAGGAAAAAAATGCTTTATAAGGCATATAAGACTAATGACTGCAAAGTGAATCGTAGAGCATATGAGAACATGAGGGCAACCATCAAGAAGGATATTAGGGAGGCTAAAAGACAGTTGGAGAGGAATATAGCAGGAATATAAGGCGAAAGAAGACCCCAAGAGATTCTTTCAGTATTTTAGTTGTAAAAGAACAGTCAAAGAGGAGGTCAAGTGCATCAGGAATAGTAAAGGTAGTAAATAATAAAGTATTACACATTGGAAGTAAAAATGTTAGGTTTGAATACACAATGGGCGGTCGGAAAATAGAGAGTACATCTTATGAGAAGGATTTAAAAATCATAGTGGACTCTAAGCTATCGATTTCCCGACAGTGTTCAGAAGCCATTAAGAAGGCTAACAGAATGTTAGGATATATAGCACGATGTGTGGAGTACAAGTCCAAGGAGGTTCTGCTCAACCTTTATAATGCACTGGCGAGGCCTCATCTTGAGTACTGTGTGCAGTTTTGGTCTCCAGGCTACAAAAAGGACATAGCAGTGCTAGAAAAGGTCCAGAGAAGAGCAACTAGGCTGATTCCAGGACTACAGGGGTTGAATTATGAGGAAAGATTAAAAGAGCTGAGCCTATACAGTTTAAGCAAAAGAAGATTAAGAGGTGACATGATTGAAGTGTTTAAAATTCTGAAGGGAATTAGTACAGTGGATCGAGACTGTTATTTTAAAATGAGTTCATCAAGAACACGGGGACACAGTTGGAAACTTGTTAAGGGTAAATTTCGCACAAACATTAGGAAGTTTTTCTTTACACAAAGAACGATAGACACTTGGAATAAGCTACCAAGTAGTGTGGTAGACAGTAAGACATTAGGGACTTTCAAAACTCGACTTCATGTTTTCTTGGAAGAAATAAGTGGATAGGACTGGCGAGCTTTTTTGGGCTGAATGGCCTGTTTTCATCTAGAGTGTTCTAATGTTCTAATTCCTGACAGTTTAGTCCAAGGGAGTCAAACTCAAGGCTCACGGGCCAAATCCAGCTCTTGAACCTTTTTAATGCAGCTGGGATCATCACTATTCAAAACATATTACATACAGCCCACGGTGACCATTCGTTTTCTATAAAATTGCTTTTAGTGTGGGTTTTATATATAGATTTAATCAGAATTGGCATTTACAGTTGGACTTCCATTTTTCTTTATTTTCTTCAGATGCAAGTCACTAGTTTAATTTTTGTTTTACTACTGTGCCCTTTTTGGCAAGTGTGTCCTTTATCTTATCTCTTCTTATCTTGACTTATCATTTCTTATCTTGTCTTATCTTGCTTTGATCTGTCATTGTCTTGATGCAGATTTTGGATACATACATAGATTTTTCTTCCCATTTCTTCTATTTCACAGTGGACTGTCTTTGGAAGTAGTTTTAGGATTGATTATGTGCCTGTTATAAATCCTCAAAATATGAGTATCAAAATACTCAAAGGTTGGAATTCTGCTTGATAGCTGGTCAGTATACACTCTTATGATAAGTGGTTCATGGCGTAGTGCAGGTCTTAAATAAATAAGTCCCAAGAGCAGGGAGGCTCAGAACAAGTGCAGGTGGGTGCATGATGGCACTGCTCCAAGGTTGATTGTGGTGCTTGGCTGATCACAGTTTCATGTGCAAATGTGGGTGGATCAGTCAGGTGTCTCACTCACATCTAGGAGTGGGCTGAGGGTCACATCTGCACCCAATCAGGCAGTGTAAAGGGAGTCTGCACAACAGAGGAAAGGAGGGCTATGAAAGAGCAAGAAGAAGAACAGAAAAGAAAGGAAAGAAAGAGAATCAGAGGTTTAAAGGAGAAAAGATTATGAAGATGGCAGGATCAGGAGCCACCGAGGTACAGAACGGAAAGGAGGCAAGCAGCCAGGAGGAGAGCCCCTAGGAGGAGCATAGGGCTGGTGCTCGGGGGCTTAAGAGGGTCACTACAGCTGAGCAATTCTTGCAGTAGTTGGAGTGACCCAATGCTTGTAGGGGGTTCATACATTAGGCCAAGGAGTGGTAGTGGGAGACAAAGGAGTGAGGGCTTGGTGTGGTGCAGAGCACTGCTGGGAGCCTTCGTGCAAGCAGTGACCCAAGCCAAAGAGGAAAAGTTGGCTGTGTCTGTTGGAAGAACATCTCCTGTGATTGCAGGATCCCATCTGGGGTAAGAAGAGGAGATGTCGGACAGTAGAAAGGATGCAATGGGGACTGAGTCTTTAGAATTGCTTCCTGTCTTGGGATTTTAACTTTATTTTATTGGATTTATTTATTGGATTGTTTTAATTTCCACTTTCACATGAATTTTTTATGGATTAATTATTTAATGAAGACTTGGATCGCTGCACTGTTTTGAAAACTTTTCTGTTTAGACTTTAATAAAAGCACCTGTCACCTTTGCACCTACCCATTGCTGTTAATGTGTGTCCTCATTTGCCTGGCTCATCCGGTCCATGACTATTGAAAGTTTCAGCCTAAGTGGCTCCCAGATGCAACAAAGGAGTGTGGAGCTATCCTGGACCATCACAGCTTTATGTTATAATTTCCTGAATTGCATATATAATGTCTATAGACTAATAATATTATTATTATTCTATCTTAGTATCAATGTGAACAATTTGTAAAATAAGGGAAAACTAAACAAAAACCCTGATCATTCAACATATTCTTCATGTGAGTCCTTTTTAATTAAACATATCATTATTTATTTTTTAAATCTGGTATTCTGTTTGCAAAATAGAATTATCATCAATCATGTAACCTACCTATTATACTACATTGTTATTTGAATTTACATAGTGTAAAGGCCAGCCCTGACACAGACAGACGTAGGATACAAGTTCAAAGCGCACAGGGCTTTTATTTTTCCTTTTCCATTGTGAGAAATGTCTTCCCCGTCTCCCACAAGCACAGCAGCACAGTCCCAAAACACAATTCTTTTTCCTTTTCCTTCTCTTTCTTTCTCCTCCACTGTCCCTCTGGCAAGCTTCGTCCTCCTCCTCCCGACTCTGGCTCCCGGAGTAACAACTGCTGGCTCCTTTTATAATGCCCCCAGAAGTGCTTCAGGTGCTCATTGACCTACTTCCGGCAGCACTTCTGGGTGTGGTGGAAGAACCGTCCAAGAGGGCTCAGCAGCTGTTACAGCACCCCCTCATCCTAACAGGGCTGTAATCAACTCCTACTCCCATGAAGCCCTACAGGAGTCCAAGGTAGTGCTGCAATCCACGTGGGCTGCCATCTAGCGGTCCAGCAAAGGTACCATTCTGGATAGGTTGACACCCCTGGTCCTACCAGCATGGAGGCGTCCCAGACGGGTCAGGGTCCCGGCCATCCATCACAATAGTTTGTAAATAAAATATACTCAGTTGCTAAATTTATATTCATTCATTCATTCATTCATTCATATGGTTAAATGTATATTCATGTTCCTAATATCTGTAGTAAACTGCTAGTTTTCTTTGGCATCATGTATTAAAAATGGGGAGAGAGGATGGGACATTCACAGCCTCACCTAGAGTAGCTAGAGCAGGCCCTATAGTTGATGTCATTTTTTCCACTCAGCGCTGATTTTCGTTTCATCACTGCTCATAAGTCCTAATCCACTGCATTGTCCAAGAAAAGAAAAGCTGATAAAGAGAAAAAACATTTTTAAGACAGACATGAGGCAGAGTATACGGTTGAACAGAGAGGTACCTGTGTGCCTTATTTGCAAAACAAAATGAGGCAGGAGTTGTTTGTTGATACTGTATATTGTGGCTAATAACAGGTATATAAAGTGTTAGATTTGGCCCTCAATACCACTGAATTTCACACCCCTGGTTCAGACCAATGCTGCTCAAGTTTGATCCCCAAGGGTACAGTGACTGCATGTTTTTGTTCAAACCCAATTATTTAATTAGAAGCCAGTTCTTACCAATAACAGAACTCACTTGCATGTATGTTTTTCACTGTGTTCATTCCACATTAAATAAGTCTTATATTGTAGAATTTCCTTTTCCATTTGCGGTCAGAAGCAGTAATTCTCAGTCCTTTACTTTTCCCTTCCATTTCCTTCCAAATGTTTTGTTAAACCTGGTACACACACAGTTACAAATGTGAACCGGTTCAATGGTCAACTGCAGGCTCCTTTGTCATTTGTTTCTCATCGTGAATTTGCAGCTGGTATGGAAACAAAACAGAAAATGCAGCTGTTTACAATGAAAACAAACAGTAATTAAGAGTTGACAAACTTCACAAGTGAGCGAAATGTTGCTTGAGCAATAATCACTTCAGTAGAAATAATTCTATTCTAATAAGAAATTAGGCTGGAACAAAAACCTGCAGCCAGTATGATTATCCAGAACTCAATTCGGCATGCTATAATTGGATGTACCACCATTATACACAACCAGAGATAATGCCATTTTCCTTTCCATACTGTTCTGACTCTAATTTGAGATTGCTGTTCATAGATTATAGCTCAGCCTTTAATATTATAATCACATTCAAACTAATCATCAAGCCCATGGATATGTGTATCAGCATATTTTTCATTAAAAAGACTTTTTTTAGACCTTGGAGATTTTGTATAAGCTTCAGACTTTTTCCCACAAGTGGTGAAGACACTTGAATATCATCTGTTGATACCCTTCCCTACGTTATGTATACCTTATATTGCATTTATTCATAAAATTATTACGTCTTTTTATGTTATCAATGTTATTTATTAATAAATTAATTTCCTTTTATGTATGTGAGGAAAAGCAGCATGCACTTCATTGTATTATTTTGCATATGGCAATAATACACACTCAGCAGCTACTTTATTAGGTATACCTGTTCAATTGCTTGTTAATGAAAATATCTAATCAGCTAATCACATGGCAGAAACTCAATACATTTAGGCATGTAGACATTGTCAAGACGACCTGCTAAAGTTCAAACTGAGCATCAGAATGGGGAAGAAAGGGAATTTAAGTGACTTTGAATGTGGCATGGTTGTTGTTGCCAGTCGGGTTGGTCTATTTCAGAAACTACTGGGATTGACATGCACCACCATCTCTGAGCAAAAAATGCCTTGTTGAAGTCAGAGGCCAGAATGGTTTGGGGTGATAAAAAGGCAACAGTAATTCAATTAACCACTCGTTACAACCGAGGTGTGCAGAAGAGCATCTCTAACTGCACAACACACCAAACCTTGAAGCTAATGGGCCACAGCAGCAGGAGACCACACTGGGTGACACTGCTGTCAGCTAAGAATGGGCAACTCAGGCTACAATATGCATGGGTTCACCAAAATTGGACAAAAGAAGACTGGAAAAATGTTGCCTGGTCTGATGTGTCTCAATTTCTGCTGCAACATTCAGATGGTAGGGTCAGAATTTGGCATCACCAACATGAAAGCATGGATCCTTCCTGCCTTGTATCAATGGTTCATGCTGGTGCTGGTGGTGTAACCCCTTAGTACTAACAAAGCATTGTTTAAGTGTCAAAGCCTACCTGAGTATTGTTGCTTACAATGTCCATCCCTTTATGACCACAGTGTACCCATCTTCTGATGGCTCCTTCCAGCAGAATAACGTGTCATGTCACAAAGCTCACATCATCTCAAATTGGTTTATTGAACATGACAATGAGTTCACAGTACTCAGATGGTCTCCACAGTCACCAGATCTCAATCCAATAGAGCACCTTTCAGATAGGGTGGAACAGGAGATTTGCATCATGGATGTGCAGCCAACAAATCTGCAGCAACTGCATGATGGTATTGTGTCAATGTGGACCAACATTCCTGAGGAATATTTCCAGCACCTTGTTGAATCTATGCCATGAAGAATTACGGCAGTTGTGAAGGCAAAAGGGTGTCCAATACAGTACTAGCAAGGTATGCCTAATTAAGTGACCGGTGAGTGTATTGTAGACTACATTTTGTTCTTAAATGCAGTTTTCTCAAATGTACTTCTTCAGTTGTGTTGTTAAAATAAACACAATTTCCTGTTAATGATTGTATATTAACCTCTAACATGTAACCCTGACAGCTGATGTTTTACAGCAAAAACTTTTTATCAGGAGAAACTTTGTCAAAAAATGTGTTAACATATTAATGTTTATTTTTTTTGATATGTTTACATTAAACAATGTTGTCTTTTAACTGTTTTATGTGAATGTTAAAACTGTAGACAGATTTTCCATGTATCTTTTGGATGTTGGTAAACTGATAAATGTTTGCAGTTATCATTTTGTTATAGGCAGCATTACATTTTCCTATTAGTGAGGCTTTTGTACTGTATGCCACATATCTATACTAATAAAAGGCAAAGCCCTCACTGACTCACTGACTCACTCACTCACTCACTCACTGACTCACTGACTGACTCATCACTAATTCTCCAACTTCCAGTGTAGGTAGAAGGCTGAAATTTGGCAGGCTCATTCCTTACAGCTTACTTACAAAAGTTGGGCAGGTTTCATTTCGAAATTCTACGCATAATGGTCATAACTAGAAGCTATTTTTCTCCATTTACTGTAATGGAGTTCAGCT
>JANRMT010062792.1:7679875-7719604 GCA_026402145.1 Polypterus bichir lapradei | reverse complement strand
ATATAGATATGGGAACAACACTCATATCAATGACAAAACAATTACATTAACAATCATGTTACGTTATTTTTAAAATTTTTCCTTTTCTTTTTCATACCTTCTTTAACACACTACTTCTCCGCTGCGAAGCGCGGGTATTCTGCTAGTTTTACAATAAAATAATGTAATTTCATTAGACTTTATATTGCTCATTTGGCAATAGTGCCTATATACTAAAACTCAATTGGTCTAGAAAATTCAATAGTATAAAAGATGAACCAAAAGTAGTAAATGGATAAACTGTTTTGAGGAGGAGAGACCATCTATGATTGAAAAGTGCCCAGGAAATAAATACTTTGTGGGCATTAAAGTACAGGAGATGTTTGGCTCCAGTAATTTTAAATAATTTCTTGAGCCACAAACATGATTCTGTGGATTGTCCTGGAGGTATTCTCATTGTGTTTAAAGACCATGTCCTAGTAATGGCCCACTGAGATTGGAATTGAGATGTCAGATGGATCAAAGGTTCTACTGGCAGGGAAGAGGTGTCTTGGGGTGACTGGCTTAGTGGAGCCAGAGTGGAGAAAGAGGAGAAGAAGAAGGGAAGGAGAAAGAGAGATTGTGAAAGGTGGGAAGTGGCAAGGAAATTAACTTCTCCCAGCTGAAAGAGTGGGATTTGATCCAGTGCAGTCCTTTCGCACAGCAAGGGGTTGCTTTGCTTTTCGGACCATTACTAATGTGATGGTAAGTTAAGATGAGCCGGCATCCCAGCTGGGGTGAATAATTAGTTACCCAGCTGGGAGGTCCTTGTAATGTACAAAGGATATTGGTAGTTGGGATGGTTGGTGTTCCCTCTCCCAGTCAGAATGGCAAAATGGAAGGAAAGAGGAATGGCTTTCAGGGCTGTTCACTTCCCCAATATGCCAAGTGACAGCACCACTTTTCTGGGCCTCCAGTGTGACAACATGCAGGACTGCTTGGGAGATGTAGTCTAGATGGGGAGCCCTGCCTGTGATCCTTGGATACCAGCGGTAGGAGCAGCTGGGACAGGACTTTTCCAATGTAAGGAGGTTCTACATGAACTAGAAGAGATCGAAGGTACAATGCTGTGGCACCAGTCCTCCCAGATACAGTAAAAATGAAGCAGTCCTTACTCACCAAAGTGAGTTGGAGTTGAGAGAGGATGAAAATACTTGCCTGGGAAGGATTGAAGAAGGAAAATAAAAATAAGAACAGTTGTGCTTTTGTGGAAGAAATCTGGTTGTCATGAGTTTTTTGGAATATGGGACAAGTGTCTGTGTAGTTGTGTCTGTGGCTTGGTTCTCTGAGATGCCCCGTATTGACTACAATAAATGTATATACTCACATACTGTATATATATACTTTATGTACTATATGTATATAACATTTTCTGATTTATATTTTATCTTTTACTGGTTATTATATTGCATTAGCCTAACTATTGGACCATGAAAATATTGAATGAGGGATGTGGATTCATTGGTAAATTGTGTATTTAAATTTCTTTGGCTGATTGAAATAAATAAATTGGTAATTTAATTTTGCATAACCTGGAATATGTTAGACTAGGGCAGTAGTTAGCATTGCTGCCTCACAGCTGCAGAACTAGGACGGGTGAAATCTTTTGTTACTTTATCTATAAAGCTTGCTCTTTTTATTCATTTTTTGAAGAGATTGTCTTGTTGGTACAAATATGATTGATTAAGCCTAACCATTTGTGGTCATTTTAGACTAAGTTGACCCTCTATGAGTGGATTTGCTTGTGAGTATGAATATGTTATTTCATAGACTTGTTTCTGGTCCAGAACTGGACCCAGTTTTATTTGAAATTCTACTGGAGTTCAGGAGATCACAAAATTGATAACGGATAGGATATGAATGGCTATGAAAATAAATTGACTGGTGGCAAGAAGCCTTATCAGCTTCATGATGGTTACATAGATGGATATTAATGATGCCAGAAACTCCTTAAAAATTACTTGTTTTATAAGCTAAATTTTACTGTTACCATTATAAAGACCCCTGCTTTAGATATTACTGATAAATGTCAGAGGTCCATTGTCTTAGCTGTCCAACCATGTACCTATGAATCTTCAGAATATAAAATGAAGTGACAGTACATTTGTATAATATGCCATATATGTGTCATTTTCATTTAAGCAATAATACTGGGCTCTGATTTAGCACCAAAGCATCTGAATATCAGAAATGAAATATAAAAAGGGGTGTTGGGTTAATGACAGAATAAGTAGGAAGTTATTATGAATTATGAAGTAGTGTCAGGCCTTACACAAATCCTTTTATGAGTTTTCCAAAGCCATGCAGATAAAAGTACAGAAAAAAAAAATCTCTACACCACTCACGTTTTAGGGGAAAACTGCTAAGTTCTGAAAGAACTCCTACACTTATATTATTATTATTCACTTACCTGAGGCATATACTGTACAATATAACAAGCAGATTGAAAGAGCTTTGGCACGAGCGGCTGCCAAATTGTGACAGTACAGATATAATATTGGAGAGTGACTCAAACATAATGAATTATGGATAGGAAGACAAAGAGGCCAAACATACCTGTGTCATGAGGGCACAACCTGACTGCACCTTAGGAGGCAGTCACTCCCAGGGCAGACAGTGAGAAAAATGACATCCTGTCATGCTTAGCCGCCTATGTGAGGCAAGCGGGAGGTGCACTTCGGGCTCAATTGGTCAAAGGACTGCCACAGCAAGAATATAAAATGAATGGAATTGTTTGTTTATTAAGCTCACAATTCAGAAGAAGAGAAAAAATATATCAGTTAAGCAAAGGTGCAAGAAACAAAATCAGTTGTCGCTTGTAAAGGCAGGCTAAATGGTCAAAAAATGCTAGACAAGAAAATTACAGAACTCTGGCAAATGGCTTAAGACTCTGTTTCTGAACTGTTGAGCTTCATGAAGTTCTGTTCTCATACAGGATGGATTGTGCTTTACCGTTAGACAGTTTCGCTTACTTCAACTATCCATCCATTCATCCATTATCCAACCCGCTATATCCTAACTACAGGGTCACGGGGATCTGCTGGAGCCAATCCCAGCCAACACAGGGTGCAAGGCAGGAAACAAACCCCAGACAAGATGCCAACCCCTGCAGGGCAAACACACCCACACACCAAGCACACACATGGGACAATTTAGGACTGCCAATGCACCTAACCTGCATTTCTTTGGACTGTGGGAGGAAACCGGAGCACCCAGAGGAAACCCACACAGACACGGGGAGAACGTGCAAACTCCATGCAGGGAGGACCCTACCCATTGTGCCACCGTGCCGCCCCCTTACTTCAACTAAATGTTGAAAATATTTTCCACTATCTCGTTGATCCTTTCATTCAGTGAGTGAAAATAAAGGAGGAAAACATGTGTTTCTTGAAGTTGAGATAAAGTGTGTGTTTTTAGCAAATGTGCCATCTTTTTACGTTAAGGAGTGGAATTTTGAATTATTCAAATTTTACCTAAATCAAGAACATTGGTATGAAATAAGTTGGGTTGTTGCATTGAGGATCCAAACCATAAAGCAAAATAGATAATAGGATCTGGAACAAACTCCTGAGACTTGCGGCTGAAACAAATATCTTGACTACTTATAAAATGTTTGGATGAAATACTGGACAACTTAGCAACTGGCCAAGTAAGCAAGCTTCATAAACTGTATGACCACTTTTCATATGTAAAATGTATTATGTTCTAATTATTCCTGTATATTCCTTTGCTTGAAGTTTTTTTTTTATTTTTTCCAAACATTTTATTGATTTTAAGAACTTCATTACAATTCAATAAAACTATTGAATGTTATGACTTAAGACATGCGGTTCTATATCTTATTTTGATCAGTTTAGACATACCTGTGGAAGCATGGAGGTGTTTAGGAGAGATGGCAGTGGAGTTTTTAACCAGATTGTTTAATGGAATCTTGGAAAGTGAGAGGATGCCTGAAGAGTGGAGAAGAAGTGTATTGGTGCCGATATTTAAGAATAAGGGGGATGTGCAGGACTGCAGTAACTACAGGGCGATAAAATTGATGAGCCACAGCATTAAGTTATGGGAAAGAGTAGAAGAAGCTAGGTTAAGAAGAGAGGTGATGATTAATGAGCAGCAGTATGGTTTCATGCCAAGAAAGAGCACCACAGATGTGATGTTTGCTCTGAGGGTGTTGATGGAGAAGTATAGAGAAGGCCAGAAGGAGTTGCATTGCGTCTTTGTGGACCTGGAGAAAGCATATGACAGGGTTCCTCAAGAGGAGCTGTGGCATTGTACGAAGAAGTTGGGAGTGGCAGAGAAGTACATAAGAGTTGTACAGGATATGTACGAGGGAAGTGTAACGGTGGTGAGGTCTGCTGTAGGAGTGACGGATACATTCAAGGAGGAGGTGGGATAACATCAGGGATGAGCTCTGAGCCCTTTCTTATTTGCAATGGTGATGGACAGGTTGACAGATGAGATTAGACAGGAGTCCCCGTGGACTATGATGTTTGCTGATGACATTGTGATCTGTAGTGAGAGTAGGGAGCAGGTTGAGGAGACCCTGGAGAGGTGGAGATCTCTAGAGAGGAGAGGAATGAAGGTCAGTAGATACAAGACAGAATACATGTGTGTAAATGAGAGGGAGGTCAGTGGAATGGTGAGGATGCAAGGAGTAGAGTTGGCGAAGGTGGATGAGTTTAAATACTTGGGATCAACAGTACAGAGTATTGGGGGATTGTGGAAGAGAGGTGAAAAAGAGAGTGCAGGCAGGGTGGAAAGGGTGGAGAAGAACGTCAGGAATGATTTGTGACAGACGGATATCGGCAAGAGTGAAAGGGAAGGTCTACAGGACGGTAGTGAGACCAACTATGTTATATGGGTTGGAGATGGTGGCACTGACCAGAAAGCAGGAGACAGAGCTGGAGTTAAAGGTGCTAAGATTTGCATTGGGTGTGACAAGGATGAATAGGATTAGAAATGAGAACATTAAAGGGTCAGCTCAAGTTGGACGGTTGGGAGACAAAGTCAGAGAGGTGAGATTGTGTTGGTTTGGACATGTGCAGAGGAGAGATGCTGGGTATATTGGGAGAAGTATGCTAAGGATAGAGCTGCCAGGGAAGAGGAAAAGAGGAAGGCCTAAGCGAAGGTTTATGGATGTGGTAAGAGAGGACATGCAGGGTTGCAGGGTATAACAGAACAAGATGCAGAGGACAGAAAGATATGGAAGAAGATGATCTGCTTTGGCAACCCCTAATGGGAGCAGCTGAAAGAAGAAGAAGATATTTTCAAAAATCAGCAACGAGCAGAGAAACAAATTTTAAAATGAAGTAAATACTTAAAGATACTGAAATATTCACGTATGTTTATACCAATAAAACGTTACAGAGGACCAGTCCATTGGGCACAAGGCAGGAATCAACCCATCCTTTTCAAGGTACATCCACATTCACTTGCACATTGCCAGTTTAGAATCACCAGTCAACCTGCCTGGGGTGTCTTTGAGATCTGGGAAAACAACAAGAGTAGCAGAAGTGTATACAGTCATGGTAATAAGAAACTCAAAAGAGGCTCTAGCCCATCCAAGATATGAACCTGGCCTCCCAGAGTGATGAAGCAGCTGCACTACTATGTACTCTCATAACTGTAGTTAATGTTGGCCTGCTCTTGAACATTACTATAAGATGTACACTTACATATTTGGCTGAAGCCTTTATCCATGGCAACTTACAATATTTATGATACAATTGGCTACATTTCGTTTGGTTTTCCAATTGGACCACAGGCAGGTCAAGTGATCACACACTGGCAGTAGTGGGATCTGAACCCATAACATTGGGGTTTGAAGTCCAAACCCTTAGCCTCTAGACCACACTGTGTAGAAGAAACACTGTGATGTGTCTAGTACTATAATTACATTTTATTTGGATTTTCCTTATATTGGTTATGGAATTGTAGTGACTAAATTAGAAACTTCATGGATCAAGCATCTTGGGTTTGGTCTTCTTTCTTTGTGTGGATCTTGCACATTCTAACTGTGTCTGCAATGGTATTCTTAGCATATCTCTTTAATAATATCCATGTCAGGCTTGTTGCCCCCATGTGGGTGTGTGTGTGAGTGAGTGACCCTTAGATTGACTGGTTCTCTGTCTGAGGCATGTGATTGATGCTGGTTGGATTAGGTCATTCTACTCAATATTCTGAACTGGATCAAAGGGAATGTCACATTATGTTATTTTCTCCATATATATATTAAAGGTTGTATGGTCAGTGTCATGTAAAATACATACATATAAAATAATTTAGTGCATTATTGTATGAGGTTAGACACAGGTTTGAGGTTAGAAAACAAAACTAAACAGGCTCTCACACGTGAAACTTCCCATCTCCATATAATGTTGATTTGGACAGTTTATGGAGGTGAATACAAGAAATAAAAGGTGCAGTTGGACTTATTCACAAATCTTATATACAGTTTTAGGTGTCTGAAATGCACTCCTAATGTGATGTTGAATTAATTTTTTGTTAAGCAATGTTAAATTGACATTGCAGTCAGTACTGTCACCACTTTCATTATTTTACAATTCACCCAAGTGCCTTGTGATCAAGTATGTTTACAATGTATAAAGGCTTGTACTCTGAGTGGTAATTTATAACCATTCCGGCCTAGTTTTTTCAGCTAAAATAACAGCTGCGGCAAGTACAAATCTGCTGCATTAGATGTTCAGTATTCATATTGTCTACAAGATAAATGTGCCTACTATAAAATATTAGGTTTGTAGTATTCCTTTGTAGGTATATTTTAATTGTTCCAAAATAGCAGGGGCTTTTCAAGCGCCAATATTCATGTGACAAAAACATCACATATAACCTTCGTTGCATTTCTCAGTAAACGTTTAATATAAATGTGCTTCGTTCAGCAAAAATGTATGCCACAGTATTCTTGCTTATAATTATTATATGGAATTAGACCATTATTCATACTAGTTGAGCAGTAAAGAGGGAGTGAGGCTGACACAACAAAGGCTGCTTAAGGAAGGCTGTAAGCTATTGATGCCTTTGCTCTTTGTAAGTTTTATAAACTGGTTCTGTTCTCCCCACATCTTGTATTCAAGCCAGATGGCCTTGACTAGGCCTCCTACAAAGGAGTTATTTTCATTTCTCTTGAAAAATAACCCATCTGTTATTTACATATGAAACACTGCAGTATATCTCTAAGGTAGGCAACACTGTGTAAAATGGTTGATATAAGGTAAAAATAATTGTATGGAAATTATTGTTGACTGGTTAATATCAGCTAACAGCTGGATGCTCTTTTCTTAACTGTCTGTAAATAAATTAATTTATTTTCTAAACTAATCACAAGGGTAGAAATTAAACTCCTGACAATAAATTCAAGGAAAGAACTTATTTTAGCTCAAGAAAAATTCAGTATTATGTAGCGGAACATGAACTGTAGTTAATATTAATGATAAATTTGTATTTTCTCAGCAATACTAGTAGATATAAGGGATATCAGTTTCACTGCGTGCATTGACTCATCATTTTTGACATCTTCTAACTATTGCCATAGTGCTAAAGCAGTGTTCTCATTAGGCAGAATTCTTTCAATAGTATTAGTGTGCAATAAGGATAATCCTTAGTGCTCAACTGGAACCCCTTAGCGTCATCAGCAATTTAGTGTTTATTCACACAATAAGCATTGCTCACATTGCTGCTAAGGATATGGGCTTAGTGCCCCACATCTGAACTTCTAATTCATATTCAATACAAAAGTGCACACATTAGTACCATTATTTTAAGCAGAAACTGATTCCACACCAGAAAATGGGTAGAAGGATGTCTGTGCTGCTATTACTTCAACCATATCTCAACTGTGCTGTCGCATATTCCATTTTGCCTCCAGGGTAAATAACCTGCTCTTTTTTCCCGGACCATTCTTTATTTCACTTTACTGTTTTCTTCTTTAAGAAGCTGTGCTGTTAATAATACATTAGAAATCTGCCAAGATCCAGGGTGTTTATGTAAGAGGTGGGTAGGAAGCAGGCAACACATGGGTACATTCAAAGACATGTTAGTCAGGCAACCAAGAATAGCCTAAAACAAAAGTGTATCCATTCCAGCTGACACTGTCAAAAAAGCAATCGTTTCTTGTAAAATAAAGTGACTCACTAAATGTGCAAGCCACTTTGACACAATTTAAGGGAATCTGACAGAAAGGGCCAAGTGATGCTTTCCAATGTTTATTTACAGTATTACCAAGTGAAACATTGCTTGGTGACCGCATGTCTGGGGAAAAGTAGAAAACATCATCCTAGTACAGGTTGTGGTCGACAGTTGGGGCTTCTGCCCAGCCAGGATGCCTGGAGGATGGAAGGACCGGGAAAGGAATGATACCTCCCCGAGAGGGCAGCCACCCTGGTTTGAATCGGGGCCATTGGATCGGAGCTTAGAAGATTAGCCCTGTTGGGGCCCATGGACACCACCAGGGTGTGGTTATTGAGCCATGGACTGCAGGAAGTGCTGCCCGAACAGGAACCACGTATACCCGGAGTGCTTCTGGGTGTCCATGCAGCACTTCTGCCACACCAGGAAGTGCTGAAGAAAGGTCATCAGGGAGCTCCTGGAGCACATCCGGGTGCATTATAAAAGGGGTCGTCTCATTCTATTCAGGGAGCCGGAGTCGGGAGGCAGAGGACAGAGCTTGCGGAAGAGTAAGGAGAAAGAGAGAAAGTAAGATGGTTTGTTTGGGATTATGCATTGTGGGCTGTGAAGAAGGAAAAGAAAAATAAACTGGTGTGATTTTGGACTTCTGTGGTTTGTCTTTCAAATGTTTGTGGCATTACAAGGAATATTTACATATTATTTTAAAGCCTGTTGTTAGATTATAAACACTTAAAAATGTCTGTTGCACTGTGAACCTTAATGTATGAAAATGAAGACTTAAACAACAGTTTAAAGAGAGTCAGAAACAACCTGATAAAAAAAATTCCTAATGAAAAGTGTAAATAAATACATTGAAGTGTTCCAGTCCACAGTTTACCCAGAAATTAGATATCCATCACACTAACTAAGCATTGCCTAGAAAAAGGGTGCCTATGAAAAGTCAGGATAACATTAAGAAGGCGGATTGTAAGGAATATTGCAGAGAGAACATCAGTCTTAAAATACCCATTCATTGGGGAAGAGTGGAGCAAACCAGAATATGTACTGGCTGGTAAAGGTGCCACTCAAATAGAAGATCTGTCCAAGATTGAAGAAACTGAATCTCCATAGTAGTATGGTGGCATCATGCTGTGGATGTGCTTCTTGTCACCTGGCATGGGAAAACATGTCAGAAGTAAAAGTAAAATTAATGGAGCACAGAAGAGGAAAAACAGCATAGGAGCCTGTTACAATCTGAACCTTAGGGGAAGATTCATTTTTTCAGTAAGAAAATGAGCCCAAGGAGTGGCTCATGGGTAAAAATGTGTATGCCTTTTTGTGGTTGAGTCCCAACCTCAACCCCATCATGACACCTTAGTCCACATGTGACATGATTTCAAAATGGCAGTCTTTAAGAACTAGATGAACTTGCAAAAATACTCTTGAGAATATGCAAAGCTGGAAGACATTAGCCCAAAAGGCTTGCAGTTGTTATTGGGTTGAGAATGGGTATGCAAGCAATTTATTTAAATTTTTCCGATTTGTATTTCTTCATCGTGAGCAAATGAGTTGGGCATAAAAGAGAGTGCGTCATTTGGAATCCAATAACTAATGGCCTTTGAACACTTGTAAACCATCTAAATGTGTTTGCAAAGGCACAGTTAATGATATTTTTATAACACTCCATTAACTCCCTTTTAGCTTTGTGACATTTGAACTCTTTTCATGAATCAATTGTAATGTTTAAATGGTGCGGAAAACATATGTTTTGAATCTTGCAATATTACAAATGTTGTCAAATTTTTTGGTACCCTTGTAGCTCTTTGAGCACGTGCTGTATGCCTCCTGAAAAAGTGAAAAAATGAAATGCATTTGTCCCATGTACACCTGCACGCCTTTGATATGTC
Source organism: Polypterus bichir lapradei (assembly GCA_026402145.1). Lineage (NCBI taxonomy): Eukaryota > Metazoa > Chordata > Cladistia > Polypteriformes > Polypteridae > Polypterus > Polypterus bichir. The sequence continues at coordinate 7,709,555 of JANRMT010062792.1, read as the reverse complement.
ATCAAGTAAAGCAAAGCAAGTGTAAAAAGAGACAAAGTATTGATTATCCATAAAAGATATTCTAAAATTGCCTGGACATTTACTGGCACCCCGAGAAAAGATCATAAATACTTGGATTAGAGTGATCTTAGAGACTAGCTGCTTTTCTTTTAATTAGTATCAAACATGTCTCCTATTTTGTGCAATCAGTCATTGAGGCTATTTAAATGGAGAAAAGCAGTCATTCTGCTGTTTGGTATTATCATGTGTCCCACACTGAACATGGACCAGAGGAAGGAAAGGAAAGAGTTGTTTGAGTAGATCAGAAAACAGGAATGGTAAAGGCAAAAGCTATAAGAGCAAGCTTGATGTTCCTATGACAACAAATATTATTAAGATGTTTAAGGTCCATGAGGCTGTAGCCAACCCTGGATGCAGCTACAAGAGGAAAATCAACTGCAAAATGGGCAGAATGATAGTAAGAATGATAGACAAAAAGCCAAGGACAACTTCTAAAGACGTACAATGGCAAGGTCAAGGTCCATAAGTGTCTGATTGCACCGTCCGTCTCTTTTTGGGTGACTGTGATTTCAATGGAAGAAGACCCAGAATGATTCCACTGTTGATAGAAAAACATAAAAAAACCAAACTGGAATTTGCTAAAATGCATATTGACAAGCCACAATGCTTCTGGAAGAATTACCTTTGTACAGATGAGACAAAATTTGAGCTTTTTGTCAAGTCACATCAGCTATATGTCCACAGATGAAAAAATAAGGCTTTCAAAGAATAAAACATCATAACTAATGTGATACATGGAGTCTCAGTTATGTTTTGGGGTGGTTTGTTGTTTCTGGCATGAGGTGCCTTACGTCTGTGCAGGGAACAAGGAATTCTAAACACTATCAAGACATTCTGGAGTGAAATATACTGGGCAATGTCAAAAAGCTGTGTCTTAGTTGCAGGTCTTGTATCTTCCAACAATATAATAACTCAAAGCACACAGCTAAAAAGCATCCAAGAATGGCCAAGAACAAAACATTGGACAATTCTGAATTGGCCTTCTATGAGCCCTGATTTGAATCCTATCAAACATCTACGGAAAGAACTGGAACATGCAGTCTGGAGAAGAGACCCTTCAAACCTGACACAACTGGAGCAGTTTGGTTGTGCAACAAAATATTAGGTTAAGGATCCCATCATTTTTGTCCACGCCACTTTCATTTGTGTTATTATTTGAAATATTCTTTTGAATCAAAACTCTAAAGCAAAGTCTGATTTTTGTTAAATATGAAGGAAACAATGATATGTGCCAGTTACTTTTGTCAGTTTCAAGTTATTTCAGAGACAATCGTAGGTTCTTCTATTTTTGTGGAGGGCTACCAACAAATTTATCCAAAGCATTTATGTATTTGTCATTATGTATATGTTTATTCTATTCTTTAAGAGCCTGAAGTAAGGTTGTCTGTTCTGTGTGGACCCCGCGCATTACCAAATTTAAGTTGAAGCAACTTTGAAATCAAAGTAGCGGCATTTATATGGTTGTAAGGAAGAGCACTTACCGTTTGTGTGTTGAGGGCGCTGTCGCGGGAACGTGGGCCATCTAGTGGGTGAGAGCTGTGAGGGACGGTGTGTCTGAACACACGTAGACCCGGTATAATGGCCAGTACGGGCTCCACCGCACGTGTTCATTTTTACACGCTGGTGTCCTCGCAGCCTGCCCAGTGCAGGTGGTTTAAAGGGCGGCGTGCCTAAAAGAGAAAGCAGGCATTTGATTGAGTCAGAGATGGGGATCCCATAACATTAAAAAAATGGTTTTTACTTACTCGTGAGTCGGCAACGGGTGTGCTTGAGCTCAGCATAGCCTGGCATACAGATCTTGTGCTGATGTTGCTTTCAGACGCAGCTTGGAGCTCATTTGTACGTTTTGTAACAGAGGGTTGGCAATTTTTACACACGATGTGCCTTAACACTTGAATGTCCCAGTCCGTGAACTTGATTGGTCTACCACATCATGGATGACCATTTCTCCTAGACGCTTCCACTGCACAGTAATAGTGCTTACAGATCTAACAGAGCAGAAATTTCATGAACTGACTTATGGCAGATGTGCCATCCTATGACAATGTCACATTTGAAGTAACTGAGCTCTTCAGTATGACCCATTCTACTGACAATGTTTGTCAATGGAGACTGCATAGCTATGTGCTTGATTTTATGCACCTGTTAACAACTGATATTACTAAAACACCTAAACTCAATAATTTGAAGGGCTGTTCATATATTTTATGCCATATAATGTATATTACATATATTTTGTGGCAATCAGTTAATCTGTCAAACTAGAAACTGTGACCAAGAATATAATTGATAGCAAGATGAATATAAAGTTACTAGCCATGTGCGCCCAACTACGTTGCACGTGTTAAAGTTGTCTGTGAAGGGCTCCCTGTTTAAACATGGCTGCCAGTCATGAACTGGGCCCTTCATCGCACAGCATTATGATTTTTTATAAGGGAAACAAAATTACAAAGAAAACCCTTGGACATTGATTAGTAATAGTAATTATGTGGTGGTGTGGGAGCATTTCTGTTTCTGTCCGTTCACAGTCCGTCTCATTTTCACGACGCTATCGTTTTCTTTCACGATGTCTTCTCAACCTTTTTCCAATCTCGCAGGTTGCTTTGTGGCAATCCAAAGAGTAAGGCAATATACACGGAGCAATGGTTATAAAAGGGGGATACATAGGTATCCAGGCTCTTTAAAGCATAAACAGGGATCACTTCACTGACATGTGAGCAAGCCACGGTACAACTGTGAGACGCGCAGTACTCGCCGGCTACAATGTAACAATAATAATTTCCGGAACGTGCTGTTACATTGTCATTCATTTTACCCACTGTCTTTCTTTCATTCATATGTTACGTAGGCACGTACCTTTTATCTTCGGCAATCTCATTCTCTAACCAGGCCTCAGGAGCTAACCAGCGTAACACTGTGCACCACTCTGTGGTAATGCGCGACCCCGCGTGTCCTCGCAGCCTGCCCAGTGCAGGAGGTTTAAAGGGCGGCGTGCCTAAAAGAGAAAGCAGGCATTTGATTGAGTCAGAGATGGGGATCCCATAACGTTAAAAAAAATGTTTTTTACTTACTCGTGAGTCGGCAACGGGTGTGCTTGAGCTCAGCATAGCCGTTGGCCATCCCGGAGGGTTTATAGGCGCGCAACCCGCAGGATTTTGGTTTTAAATACATAGTTGCTCAGGGCGTGTCGCAGCGCGTGGCGTGAACGTGCTACCATCTACCAGGATAGGTGCATGAGGTAGGCGTGTTGGCAGATTGGCTGGACTATCTTGCCTGTTATATTTAAAGAGTTACCGGCCAACCGGGGTTGTCAGTGGACCTAAGAGCGAGGTAGGAGTAAGCACTGCTGAGCTATTTGGAGGAGCAGTTGTAATTTTGGCGGCTTTTGCATATATTCTTTTGTATATATATTCTTTTTTATATAGAGTTATATATCTCCTAGTGATCGTTTTGGTGGAGGTATATATATTTGGTGCTGGGATAGTTTTTGATTTTGGGTTTGGTGCAAGTGTTATTTTTTTGTATATACACACTTGTTTTTGTGCATTTTTCTTTCCTGCTGGAGGAACGTCTTGAGCCAGGGATAAAAGAAGACAACCTTCATTATTGGAGAGTGTGTGTAGTTTTTGTAGGAGTGCACTGTTTTTGTAAATACACCATATTTTTCCTTTTTGTTTGTTTTTATTTCTTTTTGAAGTGTCAGTGTTGAAGGACTGTGTCTCAAAGCCCACCTAACACTACTGCATCTTTTTTTGTACAGCACTCTTGTAAATAAACTTGCACTATTCACCCTTCAATTTTTGTCTGTGTCTCATCTCTCCACTAATCCCGTTCGGTTCATGAACTATCAGATGTCCAGAGTGTAGGCTGGGGCCACTTCCCACTACACGGGATATCACACACCTCTTTCGTTATTCCGGCACATTGTTGACATCCGTGAGTAACAAAAACGTACTAAACTGAAAGGTGGTCTACGCAAGCGTGGAATTCACGGACAAACGAAGATCAAGATCTAAATGAAGATCTCTTGAGTTAATTTAAAGCACAACAATTTGTTTAGTTTGAATGTCTGTGTTTTGAGGTGTGACTGGAGTACTACAGTCTTCAGTAGTCTAAGCCTGGAGGAGATTCTTAATGCAATGCCTATGTTTTAGCTGTCTTTCTACTGCCATCTAGTGCTTCTTCTTCTAATTCATGACAAAATAAACTATGTGATTAAAGTGGAAATTTCAAGATTAAAGTTGACATTTCGAGCTTTTTCCCTCACTATGTCCTTATTTTTTGTGTTTTCTCTGTACCCTAATAAGATTCCATATGACTCTCAGACGGTGGGCTATGACTCGCCTTTTCATGGCGACTTTGACATCTGACAACTTCTTTTTTATTTTGGGCACTATGCGACTTTGTGAACTTGAGCTTTCGAGTTTCTCCGACACTCTGTCACTCGATCAACTTCCTTTTGTTGTTTATACCACTGTTTAAACCAACAAATAGTATGTTTTTCCTTGCCTCCACTTGGTATTTGCTGAAATCCTTCTATTTCCCCTGTGCTTTTGCCATTGCCTTTTCACAGTATGCTGAGCTTAAGGGCTAGTTATATTGATTTGCATATTCAAAGAGGTGTAATTCTGGGAGGAGTTTGAGGAGTGGCAGCTGGCATGTGCACGTGCGTTACTTTTCACACTGACCGGGATTTATGGAGTGGAAGAACGTGGAAGTTGGCGAACACACAGAGTTATGCATCTGGATTTTTTTTTTATTTTATTGATTTTATTGTAATCATTCCATACAAATAGATCAATTTTTGCAAAAAAAAAGAATTCAAAACAAATGAACCCTCACCCTTGAGAAAGAGAGCATGACCAACAGAGTAAAACTTAAAGCTTGTAAAAATAAATAAATTGATGAGTTTAATAAGTGGATAAAGATAAATGGAGAAGAGAAGTAAATGTAAAGAGAATCTGGTTCCTCAGTGCTTTAAGAGTTTATTCTAAAATATTATTGATTAGATCCTGCCAGGTTTTGAAAAAGTTCTGCATGGATCCTCTAAGTGAGAATTAGATTTTTTCCAATTTCAAATAATATAAAACATCAGTTACCCACTGACTTAAAAGAGGAGAGTTAGGATTCTTCCAGTTTAGCAAAATAAGTCTGTGTGGCAATAGTGTAGTTATGGCAATCACAGTTTGTTTGTCCTTCTCCACTTTAAGCCCATCTGGAAGAACCCCAAACACTGCTGTTAATGGATTAGGAGGGATTGTGACACCAACGCTGTCTGAAAGGCACTTAAAAATTTTGGTCCAGAATTATATTAATTTGGTGCAGGCCCAAAACATGTGATCCAGTGAGGCTGGAAGTTGATTGCAGCGTTCTCAGGTTGGATCTTGCCCTGGAAACATTTTGGACAGTTTTAAGTGAGACAGATGTGCTCGATATATAATTTTGAGTTGAATAACTGTATGCTTTGTGCATATGGAGTGCGAGTGAATTCTGTGCATTGCTACCTTCCACTCCTTTTCTGATATGTTGAGTGAGAGATCCTTTTCCCACTGTCGTCTTGGATCTTTGAAAGGGAGAGACTGTAAAATAATTTTATATATTGCAGAAATGCTGTCTGAGTCCTTGAAACTGAGCAATATTTTTTTCAGCATAGAGGAAGGTGGGAGATGAGAAAAATCAGGCAGGTTCTGTTTAACAAAGTTTCTGATTTGAAGATAGTGAATGAAATGTGTTGCTGGAAAGGCAGGAAACAAACCCTGGGCAGGGCACCAGCCCACCACAGGGTGCGCACACACTAAGCACACACTAGGGACAATTTAGAATCGGCAATGTACCTAACCTGCATGTCTTTGGACTGTGGGAGGAAACCCACGCAGACACGGGGAGAACATGCAAACTCCACACAGGGAGGACCCGGGAAGCGAACCCGGGTTTCCAAACTGCGAGGCAGCAGCGCTACCCACTGCGCCACCATGCCACCTGGAAAGTTAAATTTGGAATGTAGTTGTTCATAGGATGCAAAGATGTTGTCTATATAAAGATCTCTATGTAATTTAATCCCAAATGTTTTCCAGATATTAAAAACTGCATATGTTTGCGAGGGTTGTAAAAGGTGGTTCTCTTGCAGAGGTGCCACAGATAAAAGACTCTCCATCTTAAAATGCTTTCTACATTGGTTCCATGTTCTGAGTAAGTGAAGCACAATTGGTTTATTAGTATATCGCCGATAACTTGCATTTATTGGGGCACAAAGCAGGGAATATAAAGAAGTACTGCAGGATTGTATTTCTATTGCGGACCAGGCCTGTGTATGTTCATCTGTTTGTGTCCAGATTTTTATAGCTTGCATGTTTGCTGCCCAGTAATAAAACTGAAAGTTAGGTAGAGCTATGCATCTGGATTATTTTATGTGTACACACATTTCCACTTTTGTCCGTATGGCATGTTTTAGTGTGAATTCTACACATGGTATTATGCATGAGGCCCCAGGTCCTTAAAGACATGATTGGATGAGTTTGATGTTTGTGAACTCAGGTGGCCTGCACAATGTTTTGACCACAACCCTATTTAGCATCATCTGAATGAATAGGAAAGCTGACAACAAGCCAGGTGTTTTTGTCCAACATTAGTACTTGATCTCTAATTGGCTGAATGGGCACAAATTCCCCCCCAAAACACTCCAAAATCTTGCAAAAAGCCTTCCAAGAAGAATGAAGACTGTTATTGCTGTATTGGGACAAGGGGGGATTCAATATCATATTAATGCACATGGTTTTGGAATGGAATGTCCAATATTCTCATATAGGTGTGATGGTTGAATGTCCACAAACTTTTGATCACATAGCATATATTACAGTAATAAAGTCAAACATGCATATGTAACATTTATTTCTCCCACTCTAAGTGTGAGGCTCAATGTGCTGATCTTTGAAAATGGAAATCACACCCAGTGTTGGTTTCCTAACTTGCAACAAACACTCTTGTTTTCTTTGTAATAAATAAAGCAGATTCAAAAAAATATGTATGTATATGTGAATATTCTACATCTGGTATTCTTGGAAATGAAAGCACATTTTGGAAACAGCAATCTTTTTTTCAGTTAACAGTCCTGACATTGCTCCTTTTTATGTGTCAGTCATTGGTCGTTTCACAATAAGCCTTGGTCATTAGGGGCTTTGAAGCAGGCAGCTGTACAATGAGCATCAAAGACATGGATGTCAGGAGAAAGACTGAAAAATACAGTGAGCAACCCAAACATCCACAGGCTCATGTTAGACCAGGTATATTGCTTGATATGAAGTGAGGCAGCTGTCAAAGATTGTGAGCAGACATAAGCTGAAGCAGTCGATGCTGATGACAAATGTCTAAACTGATTATTGGCATGCAGTTGCATGTGGTCAGTTAACAATCTCTCTCCAAAGCAAAATTTAAACGTTGACCTGGTTATTCATCCCTCTCAATGCTTTGAATGGAATTTAAATGTGTCATAAAGAAGATGTCTGTCATACTCTAACTGCAAATGTTCTATAAATGACTAATTGTATATCATTTTTTTTTACATTTGAACAGCAGTGAGTATAGAAATAACCTGTTATCTTTCAATAATTGAATATTGTGCACACATGACCTGTCTTGTGGTCAGAGCAGTAGTGTCAGTATGCTGCTGAGCTCCTGACTCTACTTTAGTTGTCTCATCTTGCAAAGCACACATGGAAGGTGTGTTCGGCTATGTACAGTATAAGCAATAAAATGTGGCAAAAGAAACTGACTGCAAAAAGTTATAAATGTTCAGATTTGCAAGTTAAATAAAGATATGCATTCCATCCCTAAAATTCTTTAAAAACATTAAAATGAATAAAATATCTTTAAGCACATACATAATCATAAGCAGTGAAGAAATCTGGCATCCTACTACAGCGCTTGCAATAGAGTGACATTATTCTCTCTAGTAGTAACAGGAGCAACATGAGTTATCTTTTCAATATGTGAGGCCAAGAAAGCACAAGCACTTATACCTATGCACACCGCCTTTGACCACTGTCTCCTTAGTATTTTATTGTATGCTCTTTACTAATTAAAGCTTTCTTACTGGTTCATTAAAGTTTTTTTTTTGATACTTGGATTTTCAATGCTTTGCTTTTGTTTTTCAAAATGTTAATGTGTTTTAGACTGATATAGAACCATGAAAAAATTTGATTGATCTACTGTGGTATTAACAGTATGACAATACATTTACAAAAACAAAAGTTTAAAAAAAAACAGACACCTACATTGCAATTTAAAAAAAAAAACAAAATCAAAACCATATTAGCTGTCGTCTTTCGTGTTAACAGGAGGCGGAGTAAATTAGATTTATATTTACTATTGCCATGTCATAAGTCTTTTGGGGACTGATTTACATGTGAGACCAGGGGAAGTATTTTGAGGCAGCACCATGACTTCCTGGCTTACCAATCAACATCACATGTGTGTTTAATGACTCAAATTTCAGACTTTAAGTATAAACAAATGTGGAATATTTAAATTTTTTAACATCTTCCATTTTACTATCTGAGGATATATCATGGGTGGCGCAGTGGGTAGCACTGCTGCCTCGCAGTTAGGAGACCCGGGTTCGCTTCCTGGGTCCTCCCTGCATGGAGTTTGGATGTTCTCCTCATGTCTGCGTGGGTTTCCTCCAGGTACTCCGGTTTCCTCCCACAGTCCAAAGACATGCAGGTTGGGTGCATTGGCGATTCTAAATTGTCCCTACTGTGTGCTTGGTGTGTGTGTGTGTGTGCCCTGCCTGGGGTTTGTTTCCTGCCTTGCGCCCTGTGTTGGCTGGGATTGGCTCCAGCAGACCCCCGTGACCCTATAGTTAGGATATAGCGGGTTGGATAATGGATAGATGGATGTACAGTATATATCATTAAAAATATCAAATACAATGGGACGTATGGTCCTAAAATGAAATGCAAATAAAACCAAGCTGTGGATGCTTCATATGTTCTCAAAATAGTTACTCTTTCAGTTCCTGTAGAAGAAATGTATTTTATTATTTTTGTAGTAGTAGGGTGTTGTCAGCCATTATGAATGTAGTGAAAAGTCATTCAAAATGACACCTTTTATTGGCTAACTTAAAAGATTATAATATGCAAGCTTTCAAGGCAACTCAGGCCCCTTCTTCAGGCAAGATGTAATCAAACTATTATTTCTGGTAACTTATGTACAGCAAGCTAAGCTTTTCTATTTTGGCAACACATTTTTTTCTTTTCATCATTACAAAATACAGTTTGACATTGATCACAATGATGCACCCTTACTAGTTAATGATATTCAAAGAAACATCGATGTAAGAATGTAAAAGTAATGCTTTCATATAGTTGGACATTTCAACTATTTGTCAGTCTTCAATAAATACAATACTAAACATACGTGCACCATGTCCTGGGGGATTATCAATAAAAGTTCTTGGGGGAATGCGTATTTATTGCAACAAACTTTTCTGACCACCATTAAAGTAGCCACCAAGTTGCTGCTGCCTACATTTTTTTGGATTTCCAGAACATAGATAGAATACATGTGTGTAAATTAGAGGGAGGCAGTGGAATGGTGAGGATGCAGGGAGTAGAGTTGGCAAAGGTGGATGAGTTTAAATACTTGTGATCAACAGTACAGAGTAATGGGGATTGTGGAAGAGAGGTGAAAAAGAGAGTGCAGGTAGAGTGGAATGGGTGGAGAAGAACATCAGGAGTGATTTGTGACAGACGGTTATCAGCAAGAGTGAAAGGGAAGGTCTATAGGATGGTAGTGAGACCAGCTATGGTATATGGGTTAGAGATGGTGGCACTGACTAGAAAGCTGGAGACAGTGCTGAAGGAAGGAGAGTTAAAGATGCTAAGATTTGCAATGGGAGTGATGAGGATGGATAGGATTAGAAATTAGTACAGTAGAGGGTCAGCTCATGTTGGACGGTTGGGAGACAAAATCAGGGTGGCGAGATTGCATTAGTTTGGATATGTGCCGAGGAGAGATGCTGGGTATATTGGGAGAAGGATGTTAAGGATAGAGCTGCCAGGTAAGAGGAAAAGAGGAAAGCTTTAGAGAAGGTTTATGGATGTGGTGAGAGAGGACATGCAGATGATGGGTGTAACAGAACAAGATGCAAAGGACAGAAAGATATGGAAGAAGATGATCCGCTGTGGCAACCCCTAATGGGAGCAGCTGAAATAAGAACAAGAAGAAGAAGAATCAGGGTATATTTAGGCTTACTTTTTGCATTCTCTAAGTTTCAGCAACTTGTCTTCTCATTCTTTATAGTTTAATTAACTTCTGCAATTTGCTTCATGCTCAGCTGATGCCACTGATCTCACTTGGTTTTTCAATCATTTTGCAATAGACACACAACCGCTCGTCACTTTACCACCCTTTATAGCAAGCACATTGTTGTTACTTAAAATGTTTTGAATTTCCAGAATATATCAGGCCATAAGCTTTTGATTAACACCAAGATCAAGGTTCTAGCCCCAGTAGTCTTCAAATAATTGTATAACAGATAGATAGACCTTACCAATTTATATATATATAGATTAAATTCAGTTTGAGTATACTTCAGTAATTTCAGATTTTCTTAGCATCTTATTAATAATGCTAACAAGGATAAAGGAAGTGATTCAGTATTTTTATGGTTAGTTTTGCTGCCTTATATCTTCCTTTATAGCGCCTGAATCTTTGTTTTCCTTGTGTCAGCGTGGCTTTTCTGCAAGTACTGATGCTCATCTGGAATCTGATGCATTCAGGTTAGGCTCCAGAATCCCATTCCTTATAATTCAGTTTTGCAGGTTCACAAGATGGTTGGATTGCTAATGACACATCACAGCAATATTTGCCCTGCACTTATGAATCGATGGATCTCAAGTTAAGGATTTGTGCCAGCAATTGGAAGGTTGCCGGTTTGAATCCTGTAAATGCCAAAAGTGATTGCACTCTGTTGGGCCCTTGAGCAAGACCCTTAACCTGCAACTGCTCCATCCTGGAAATGACATTAATCTGCATCCAGCCCCACAAGCTGGTCCTCCATCTTGCAGGGAAAACCTGTGGGTTGGTGGCAGGATTGGCACTCCAGCCACTGTAAAAAAAAAAAATCTCACAATATTCCATTTGCACTAGTGGTGCCGAGGTGTCACCCATTGCCCGACTGCACTCGGGTCCTAATTTGGGATCCTGAGGTACTTTGTTGCATGGTGGGTGAAGCAACGTGCTATATCAGTGTATGCCTCCAACCTCTCTCCTCTATGAAGCCCTGATACCAGCCCTGAGCTAAATTCTTGGTCAATATAACATTATGCTTAAAAAATGATTTTATTGTATATTTTCTTGCATTAGCTAGAAAACTAGTTTTATTCTTTTTTTGTAGTACTCATCACATAAATTATCCGGAAAAACTTCAAAGAATACTTTATAATTAAAAGAGATAAAAAAAGAAGCAAAGGATTGTTTGCACAAGAACCTGCCATTTCTGAAATAGGTCCATATTGGTTGCCATGAATTTATTGGAATAGATGGCTTGGTTCCTCCCAATAAAAAATAATTCTCTGTGTAATTTTATTTTGAGCAAAGGTACACATGCAAATTTTTATGTAGGAAGTGATTCAGTTGATGATTTTTTTCTTAACACTTTTACACTTTTAGAACACACTCCTACTTCATCAGATAGGAACTGCGAAAGTTTGGCACCTTGTTTGTGCAGATGGCAATTGAATTTACCCTGGGGAAATGATTATAGTCTGACTTGTTACCATGCAAATGGAGAAAAAGCACTGTGCAGAGAGCTTTAAATAATTTTTAGATATTATGGCCATGATGCTGGTGCCCAGCAAAGTGATGTAAATTCAGGAATATATTTTAATAATTAATTAATTGAATTTATATAGCACTTTTAAAACTTACTCAAAGCACTTTACATAGACACTGTGGAACCACTTCAACCACCACCAATGCATAGGGTTAACTGGAAGATGTGACGGCAGCCATTCTTTACCAGTACGCTCCCCACACATTAGCTCTTAGGTGTTGAAGAGGTGAAGTGATAGCTAGCCAGTTAGAGACATGGGATGATTGGGGGAGGCAGCATAACCAGGCTATGGTGGGCAATTTAGCCGGGGCATTGGGGTACACACTACTCATTTTGAATGACACTGAGGGATTTTTTAATGATCACAGAGAGTCAGGACCTTGGCTTTATATCTCATTTGAAGCACCCTGCAGATTTTTTCATCACAGTGTCCCAGTCATTATACTGGGACATTAGGATCCAAATGGACACTACAGGGTAAGCACTCCCTACTGGCCTCACCAACACTTCTTCCATCATCAAAGCAAGCTTTCCTGGTTGTTCTCCCATCCAGTAGTGGCTAGCCCAAACATGCTTAGCTTCAGGATCTGAAGTGCACGTGATATGGCTGCTTCCTACACATAAACAGGAAAGAGAGATGTTTTAGGAGCATTTTTTAGTTTGTGGTAGTGGCTTATTCACATCACCCATTACAATTATTAATTAACTTACCATCATCCTGAACTCAGGATAAGAACGCCAGTTGACACAGCAAATGTGGGACCAATGTTTCACAAATAATGCAATGTGCATCTTTCCCATACATAGAAGATGGGCCCATCAGTGAGGACTGTTAGATAAGTGAAAATTAAAACCTTGCCTATTTAAAAAATTAAATTGGTTGCAATTATCCACCTTAACAAAAGGATGAGTGTCTGTGTGGCCATCTGGTTACCATGACTCTGAAATTTCTAACAGATGGTGCATCACAAACATTTTTAGTAATAAATTGCATTTCATTCACCATTCCAATAGATGGTACATTAAACTGTTTTTACAAATCCCATACAAAATGACACATATCATGAGAAATACAAATTGCACAGTTCACTGCAAACGTTAATCCTGAGGTCTACGTTGACTACTTAGATTTCAACCCATCTTAGATGGGTAGCACAGCTAGTAATTCAATTATGTTCATATGGTTCAATTATTTCTTTAAAGCTGTTTAATAGCAGTTGAAAAATATCATACAGATATTACTGTAGAGTTCTGATGCAGAGTTATCACTTATCAATTTTTTATTTTAAGATAAAAATAGTTATTAAAAATGTTGAAACATTTAGTTAAACTGGGGACAGAATATATTGTGTAATGCTGAATGGTACATGTATGTGCCAAATGATACATTTACTCCGCAATTATGGCCGTTTTGGCTAGCAGATGAGACCTTGATGAGATTGAAAAGCAGCCCAAATCTGGCAGAAATGCATGGGAGGGATGAGGACAGCTTGCTGACTTATCATGAGGAAAAATATACTGTGTAATGTAGTTACAGTATAAAATCAGACTGAGAAACATTATCATTAGCTTTCAAACCCATTCCTCCACTGAAATGATGTTTGTTATGTGAGGTGCAGTTCACCTTTTAACGTGATGAGTGTCTCCTTAGAATTCAGGCCTTCTGCTGTTATGCACCTAAAATCTGGAATAGCCTGCCTATAGGAATTCGCCAGGCTAATACAGTGGAGCACTTTAAAAAACTGCTGAAAAATGTTGTGTTGTCAGCCAGTCCTTTGATGAAAAACCTCTCAGTAATTTGAACTGACCTTGCCTGGGCAGATCCACCTGTAGCAGTACTAGCATTGGCTATCTTTACTGACACATACCGCACATCCCTTCTGGCCCATTTGGTGGTATTGTGATTGCAAACATACAAGCTATTATTGTGCTGGTGCAGAATTCTATCCATTTTACACAGGACCTACTGTATATATTTGGAAAAAGATTTCAAATTAATTAAAACTATCTGAACATAAGAAAGTAAGTATTTTATTGTTCAACACATATCATTAAAATGTTCCTTTTATAGTTTAAACAGGTCTCTAAATGCTCACATGGCTTAAAGTTATTCTTTGTACTCTAGGTTTAAAATAATGCTGTTTTTATTTCATTGAGGTACACATACATGCACATATTGATTCTGAAAAGTCTGAAATCAATTTTAATTTCAAAAATCTATGACTTTTAGGAGATCTACTGTATGAGAACAGAATCATAATGAGCAAAAAAATAAGTAGTTTTTGTGGCATAAATTTTATTTGAGCTTTAATTTATTTAAATATTTATGTTTGATAGTTTTAATACTTTAAATGTGTAAGTACACATATGCCATTTTAATGGCATAGAGAATGTAATCCACTGGTACAATTAAATAAGCAACATATTGTAAGAAGATTATATTTTATAACAAATTTACTGTTAATAAGTCACTACTACTAGTCTACTTTAATCAAATAATCTAAGCTTTAGAAAGGCCAGCATTTCTTAAGTGAAGATAAGCAATCAGAAAGTGTAAGATGCTTGCATTTATAAGTAAATTGTTTCGACAAAATACTGAACCTTATTTAATAGTTACTGCTATTATTATTATTTATTTAGTGGATGCCTTTACCCAAGGAGACTTACAAAGCTTGTTATAAAATGTACAAAATAATTAGAAGTTGCAAGAATATATAGAAACAGAGATCAAGATAAAAAGATGAGCAAGTAGGAGTAGTACTACTATTAAATAATTATACCTACAACTAGACTGACAAAAATCAGTGACCTAAGCTCTTTGTCAGTATAGTGGCAGCTGTCCCGTAGACTAAGGAGTTAAAAACATTTAATGAAAAGCATTTTCAAAAGATGCCTAAACATGAGTAAACTGGGTGCAGTTTGAATAGCCAACTTTGGGACTAGAACAAAGAAACAGTGTCCATTTATGGCATATCTGGCAAATGGAGATTGTTAGCAGAATGGCAGAGGTAGAACAGATACTTCTTAAAATGACATATGTAGAGACATAAAACTGTAGATATCGAGGAGCAGAACTATTCAGAAAACCACAGAATGAGACAAGAGTTTTGAGCTTGCAGCAACAGGTAGTCAGTGAAGAAACCAAATTTGAGGGAGGAGTATTAGGATCGAAACAAGGAACAGAAGACACCTGTCAAGCAGATGCATTTGAAGGAAGAGTTGTAATAGTCCAGCTGAGAGAGAACTAGTACCTGAACAAGGAATTGTACAACATAATTAGTGAGGAAGAGTCAGATCCTTTTGAACATTATGATGGAAGAAATTACATGGTTGGATTGCTGAAGAACTCTATTCAATGAATGAAAGTGACGAGTCCAGAGTCATGCCGAGATTGCTAACCATGACTGCAGGTAAAAGGGTGATATCTTCAAGTGCAATGTTTATAGACAAATCTGAGCAAGGAGAATCAGAAAGCAAGTATACGATATGTGATTATGAAAAATTAAGTTTAAGATGATGAGTATTCATCCAGGATGAGATGGCAGAGAGACAGCTGGACATCTGCCTGAAACCTGTATGTTGTAAAAGGAAAAGGAGAGGCAGATCTGTGCATCATTAGCATAGAGTTGGTAGGAGAATCCATGAGAAGAAATAACATTGCCTAAGAATGTAATGTAGAGGGAAAAGAAGTGGGCCCAACGCTAATCCTTGATGCACACCTGTAAGGGGTTTATGTGGAGAAGGCAAGAAGCTAGACTCGGAGACACAAACCGATTGATTGGAAAGGTAGGACCTGAACCAGTTTAAAGCAGAGCTACAAATTCTGTGTTTATCAAGGGAACAGATTGGCCAGGAGTCGGTTAACAGTATCAAATGCTGAAGAAAGGTCAAGAAGGATAAGGACAGAGGAGAGAGAAGCAGCTCAAACAGATCAGTAGAGTGACCCTTGAAGAATCCAGATTGAAGAGGATCTAATAGATTGATGTTGGAGAGATAATAGAACTGTTTGTTGACTACATGTTCTACAGATATGGACAGCAATGGCAGAAGGGAGACAGTAATTCTCATTAGCAGAGGGGTTGAGAGAGGGCAGTCTGGGAAGACAGAGAGGAGGAGGACGTACACTGCAGTCATCAGCAGGGGAACCATTGCAGGGAGCAGCAGGGCTGTCCGGGGTTCAAATGCAGGTACATGCCAGACCCAGGAATGATATGCGATAGGATTATTTGTCTTGTTTGCTGTGATCGTACCTTGTAAATGGGAACTGCCTAGACTCCCATACCTGGCTGATATATATCCCTGAGATTTATGATGGTGGTGCGGACATGGACCTGTTGAGTGGACTGCCTCTTCCTTTTCCTTTACATTGTGGGCAGGAGCAGTGCATCTGTGACCTGCAGTGTTGAGTCTGCATATGCTGCTGTGTGCCTGCGTTTGCACTGCTGTGTCAGGGTTTGCCACAAAAACAGGTCACTGCCTAGCAGATGGCCAGGAATCCTGCCGAATATGCCACTTATGGACACTAAGGGCTATACTGGCTCCCTAAACCTGACAAAGACAGACACTAGGCACAAGTCCAGCAACATACACGGCTTTTAATTCGCGGGAAATGCTTTAAATTGTCTACCACCTGCAGTGCACAAAACTTCATTCTTTCTCAGTCTGCTTTCTCTCTTCCTGGCAAGCATCGTCCTCTCCATCCTGGCTCCAGAAATTAAGTCAGTGGTCTTCTTTTATCCTTAACCTGGGAGTACTTCCCATTAGTGTGGTCCAGAAGCACTTCTGGGTGAGGAAGAAGCCCTATAAGGTAGGGCTTTGCAGTTTGTGCAGCACCTTATGATGACACCCGCAGAAACCAACAGGGCTGTACCAAACTGCAACTCACTGTGCATGTCTGTTCCCCCTTCCTTCCATTAAGGAGGTGTCCCAGCCGGGAAAGGGCCCTGGCCGTCCATCACACAGATTACCATTCAGAGAGAGACACACTTCAGAGATTTATCTCTGATACCGTTAGACTTTGAAAGTTTTGGGCAGGAAATTGAAGAGGGGCAGAGCTCAGATGAGCAGGAGGAGAATGATGGTGAAAGGGGGAAGCAACTGTAACATTTGTGCAGGGTAAAAGCACACAAGCCACATCATCTGAAATAGATGCTTACAGAAGCAAAAGTGGACAAAAAAAGAAGGTGTCACTACAGCTGTGTTTCTACCATATTATTCATTATTTAGTACTTATGCGTTTAGAAAGATAATACAAAAGAAGAAGTCTGTTGATGCTTATCAACACAGGAAGCTCTTGAAAGAGTCTCTATCATTGATGGCAGATGATGAGTCACATAAAGACACAGAGGCAAGCAGCAGGGAGACAAATGGTGAACAACAGAGTAAGGCAGTACAGAGTGATATTTCTGATGCCATCAGATTCTGGATGTTCTGGAAAGCTCAGATGAGGAGGAGGAGGTTGAAGATGAAGGGGGCAGGCAGCTGTAGCAGCTACACAAGCCACATCACCTGAAATTGCTTCTTACAGAATCAAAACTGGACAAAAATCACGGAAGGTGTCATTACAGCTATGCTCATATTGAGTTACTCATCATTTAGGTATTTGAGTTTAGAGAGATAAGAGAATAACAAAAGAATTGCTGCTGATTCTTATCACCATAGGAAGCCCTTGCTAGAGACCCTGTTGTTGATGGCAGATGACAAGTCAGATAAATGCATGCAGCAGAGAAACAAATAATGAAGAGAAGAGTAAGGCAGTGCATAGTGATGCAATCAGGTCCTGAATGTTCCGGGTAGGGAATTATAGAGGGGCAGAACTTAGACAAGAAGAACAAATATTAAGATGAAGGGACAGGCAGCTTCTTTACAGCTTCTGAAACAGTTTCTTACTGAAGCAAAAGTGGACAAACACACCCAGAAGGTGCAATATACAAGTATGTTCTGCATCACTGGACTGTAAAACAGTTGAGTGCTGCAGCGTGTGCCTGGAGCCACATTGCAATGATCACAAAAATGTAACTGTCGTCTGGGATTATTGTAATGAGTGCCAGACGATGATTGTGAAATTATATGTAATTATTAAAATTTACAATTATTAAAAATTAGCTTGAAAAGAAGTAAACGTTTATGAAAGAAGCTTTGAAAATAACTTTAGCTATTTATAGTTATTTATGGCTTGATTTATGTATAAATATATGCTGGGTCTCTAAAGACACTAGGTATGTAAAAGTGTTTATTATAAGTCCCATGTATACAAGGATTATCCTGTTTTGTTTTTTTAGACATTTTTAGGCAGTGGATTGGTTGTATGCTTTTAAATAAATCCACCTTAATCTTGGCTCCTAATATCTAAGAGATATGGAGACTTTTTGAATACAAATGGCAAAGATTACAAATCCATACAAAAATATAGGAATAAATCAAGAGAGAAAACAAAGTACAAAGTAGCTGAACTAAAGCACATATACTTCTACAATGGTCTAGTCTATTTAGGTACTGAATGTCCATTTTACTATGGTGTTGTTTGCTCACTAGATCATCCTTCAAATACCATAAAGCATGATCTCTCTAACCTCTCCATCTCTTTCCCTCTCTTTTCATATCTGTTTCTGTCACAACTCTGGGTTTTTTCTCCCACCACTAAGCCATTTCCTCAAATCACCTTTTAAATTCTAGACTCAGTGAATGCTGAGGTTCATGACTGTAACTACCTCAAGCCTTCCCTGATTACTCTACACCTCAGAAGCTTCATAAACACTTTATGGGCCTGGGCATCTCCAGCAGCTTCTGAACCTCCATGCTTAAAATGGTACAGTAACACAGTTCCTGATCTTCCAATCATTTTTTTTAAAAGGGCACTATGGTCCCATTTTGTTTGACACAGAACATTGTGCTTAACCAGCCTGTCAATCTACCTCCTGTCAGTGTCCCGTAGCCATCTGATCTTTCTGTGTATCCTATGAATCTGGTCAGCCACCTGCCCTCTGGTCACCTTTCATAGAACAAAACTTTTTCTTATAAGTTGCTCCCATTCCCCCTTGGCTTTGCATTAGTGATGCTGGCCTTAAACATCCTTAACATCCCAGCTAATGTACATGGTGTGCTGTTTCCTTGTTAAGCCTGTCCTTTCACACATAATCCATTACAATATATTTATTCACATTAAATATTACAGTCAGATTTCTTGAATTTTTGTTGAAGTTTAAAGTTAAACCCCTATAGCTATGTGCTGTTCTGTTTAACTAACATTTAAATATCAACCACTCTACTGCCTAATACAGTTCAAAGACTTGAATAGAAATCTTTTCCCTGTGTAACCAGCAGCTCACAAAATCTCAACATAAAAGAAATGTATTCTTTTTGTTATGTTGTTGGGAGATGATTCATAAGGATATTCTTTATAAGTATAATAAAATAGTTTTCAAAAAATATTGTTATGTAGGATTTGGAAACCATGAAAGTAGAAGGTCAATTGTAAAATGCCAAAACCAGTCAGAGAGGCAAAGATTGGTACAGAGACCTGTCAAAGAAAAACCCATTAGGAACTAAAAGTGAGACATAATGTGGGGTTGAGTCATCAAAGCAAAGGACTATCCTCTTGAACTTTTCTAACAGGCAAGCTTTTATTTTCTAACTGCTTTCACTAGGATTGTTATTTTTCAGTTAAAAACTAAGTGTTGGATTCTTGTGACATATTTTCTCTAAATATCATCTAAATCAAGTGAGCAAAAAAAAAAACATGAAAATGCAAAATGCTTAGCACCAGTAAAGGGACTGTTCAGAAAATGAAATCAGGGGGAAAGTAAGGGATGAGGGTATTACAATCCAAAATCAGACTGCTAGAAAAATGCTTTATTCCTGGTAAAAAATGGGAAAAAATCATCTTGCAAGCTAAGCCCCAATTCAGTTAATGCCATTTGCTTAACTAACTGAACTAAATTACAAACATTAGCTGGCTATGCCTCTAATAGAAAGTAACATGTTTTAAGTTTCTATAAGATCACTTGAATGTTGTCAATGTGATTACAGCCCATTAGAAGGGACAAAAATGATCTCAGTAATTATAAACTGGTAAACCTTACATTTGCTCCATGCAAAATTATAGATCTTATAATGAGAAATCGATTAGAATTCTACTTCTAGGAAAATAACATACTAAACAGTGGCCAGCATGGGCTCAAGAAAGGAAGAGCCTGCCCATGCAATATGTCTTTTGTGAACAAGCATGTGCAGTGCTAAGCAAAAGTAAAGCATATGGCATAATTTATTTAGAGTAAAGAAAAAGGATTATTTTTGATATCAGAGGTAACTTCCAGAATTGGATTTCAAGTTGGGTCATTGGTTGGAAACAAAACCTGAAGGTAAAAGGAAATGTTCCACAGTGTTAGGTCATCAGTGGAGTCCCTCAGGGTTATACGTTTGGACAATTGCTCTTTCTAATTAAAACAATTGTGATTCTGATAAAACTGGAGAGATAGCAAAAACCGAGGCAACCTCAAAATTCATAAATATTCCAGTAGAGTCTTCAAAACTAGTTAAAAATTGGGAAAATACAGTTTTAAAATGTAGAGAAGTACAAAGTACTACAAAGGAGAAAGGCAACATTAATTAATCATACAAGATGTACAATTGTGAACCTCAGGAATCAATCCCTGAGAAGAATTTAGTGCTACAATTTGAGTAAAAGCACATAAATGGAAGCTAATGAAAGAAATGAAGAATGAAAATTACCAAGGCCCTCATTTAGAAAACACTGCAAACATTGCATGGATTTGAGTATGAAAATATGTGCACTCCAAAAAAAAAAAACTTTTTTTTGCATACATACATCTCTTTGCAGTTTTACCTATATAAATCACAATCACCTTGTAAATATGAGACGTGCATCGAACGCTGCCTCAACACATCCATATGTGAAGCAGGTTAATCAACCTTAATCATATGCAATCATGTTGCTGCAGAGCTTTATTGACTATTGGAGCAACCTCACGCCTGACGCATCAAGACCCCACCACCAGCATTCAAGAATATCAGGCTGAGCTGCACAATTAAGGGAGTCCACAATAATCATGGGAGCACACAAAAGATGTAAGGCACCAGCATATGAATGGGTATCCACTATCCACTGCCTGGTCTGTGCACTGTTATGATTACTGTTACAATAAATAGTACAGGACATATGAAAAAGTGAAGGTTCAGCTAGTTACTTTACCAACACGCCAACTATCACATACAGCACCATCAGTAAATTGTCTTCCACCTCCTCAAAAATAAATGAATTATTAGTTGACCCAGGACACCGAGTCACAGTGTTTGTCAGTCTCATCTTGGCATCACAGATGACTTGTGTATTAATGGAATGTAGCTGCTTATAGTTAACAAAATCAGCTTGATTCTTGCTAGGTACCTTTATGTTGGCAAAAACATTTTATATTTTATATATGTGTAGCCACACAATACGAAAACTGGATATAGTGCCTTGCCAAGCAGATAATGGCTTCCAGAACAGCTGAAACAATGAAGTTTAGCTTGATGAGACATTCCTGACTTGTCAGCAAGTTCCCTAAGAAGTGACAACAGGCAGTCGATATAAACTGGTGAAAAACAATAAAAAAAGTTCTTCAGTGTAAATACACACCATTGGCCCCATTTAAAAGTCAAATAAAATACAGTCTGTACATCATATTCAACACTTTTAAGGTGACATATATTTGTTACATTAACACATATTATAATAACAGCTCGGTTATAATGAATTAATGTGTGCGAGATATCATTTTGCTGGTTTGGCTGCATTTTCCCACTTGATCAAGGGTGTTGTCTTTTCTCAGATCCTCCAAAATGTTACAGATGTTACTGTAAACAGACATACATTCCCCCATCAAGTTTTCTTTTATAAATCCCAACGTTTGAGTGGAAAGTTACGTATGCACATTTCAGGCCTCTTGTAGTGCATATGCAAGCTTAATATATGATGCCCCTGAAGCTGACCCAGAAAAAAAAAGGGAGAGATGATAATTTATATTCAATGATCATGCTGGGGTTACAATGACAGAAGGAAGGCAAAAATACCAAAAAATTTTAAAATGTTAGTCAATCAAATATGCTTAGAAATAAAAGCCAGAGCTTCTGTGACAAAAAGGAAACCCTAAATTAAATAAAACACTACACACACACAGATTAATTTATTGAATGAAATTCCAAAATTAGGCCATCAAGCTGTATGTGTTGCCATCATTTATTGAGGGTGTGCGATAAATTTACAGGTCACAAGGCACATGATTCGCAGCAGTTATTATTTATGAATAATATGGTGTTGCCCATGATTTGTGCTATAAAGTAGGGTTGAACAAGGAAGAAATGCCTCAAAAAATGGAGACGGGCTTAACATCATAATGTTAGTAATAATTAACATTAACAAAAACATAAGCAACGTGTGTAAAAACAAGAAACAAACATGTCGAAAGATACAAGAATCTGAGTTTACGTTAACGCTGCTTTCTGTGTGGAATTATAAAGACAAATAAAATGTTAGATCAAATTGTAAATACTGTCCAATGTAAATCAATGAACCTTACACTTTGATTGCTAGTGGGGTGGCATCAGAATGTTTTGATCAGTTTTGGTGAACATACTTAAGAAAAAGACACTGTGGCTAATATTATGCTGCAAGGGCAAAAGGATGGACCAGGAGATAAACCTAGCTATTAGTTAACAAGTTTAACTGAGCAAATTGTTTTATCTCATTTTAGTTAACCACATTAGTCTGATGCATTAGATGGTCTCCTCTTATTAGTTAAACTGTACAGTAAGTGAAAAAGGTGCACATGATTGTGTAAAATACATTACTGCATGCTCAGTCTTACCCATAACTGTTCTTCTTCTCTTTGGAATCAAAAAGAGGGCAAAGGATTTAACTGAAACATACAATATTAAAGCGTCAAAATCCAAAACATAATCCTAATTTACCTTAGTTTATGTCCTCCAGTGCCGGTTGACGCATTAGGCAACAAAAGCACAGCACTGAATTCTGTTCAGTGGTACATCTTCTGTGAAAAATAGATCAGAGAGTCAGAAAGACACAAACAAACCTTAGATTTTGTTTTCTTTTTGCACAATATCCTCAAACCCAGACAATTAAGTGTCCTCAAGCAACAAACTTATACCCTATGACCCCCGAGGTTACTTTGTATATGACCTTTGACACAGCTGCTAGCAACCACAAATCAACCAGCAAACAAAACCACGCAAAAAGGCAACTCCAAAATAAAAAACTAGTGCATTGTGGGACAACACAATTTAATATATAATACTAATACAAACCCCAATTCGAAAAAACTAAAGCCAGGAATGGCTACAGCAACCTCACAATTCATATGAAAAAGTAATAGAATAACAATGAAAAATAACCAATCGTGACATCTAGAAGGTATTCAGAATAGGGCAACAAAGTGCAACCCAGGGCTACAGGGCAATTCATAGGGCCCTGGAAGTTAAAACGGAGTTCACAGAGATTTTCATCACTTTTAAAAAGCCATCTAGATGAGATATTGGGAAAAACGTAGCTATTAGCAAGCTTGGCAATTTAACTGTTGTTTTGTCTTGGCAGAGTAATATATTGCTCTATGTTCCCTTTTTGTATTATAATATGTAGCCTTTGTCAGAATGCCTCTAATCTCACAGATTTACCACTGTTTATAAGGTATTATAGTATATAACTTCTCCCCACCTTCCCTTCTACATGTATAACCTCAGGGATTTAGGTGTAGTAAAAGACAAGCAGGAGTTAGGCTACAATTTAAATAATGTATTATTGATAATATTCATAAATAAAAACAATATGCAAAGTACATTTGAATATTGGCAACCATACAACCTGATAAATGGTGATGTGTCATTTCAGGCAGCACACAGACTTCTTAGTTACTTAAAAATGTCTCTACTTAAGGTATCATTTGTGGTCAGCTTTCTTCAGAACAGGATGCATGCCTGTTTCAATATGGCTGCCGAGCTGTGCTCTCCATTGTGTTGCCCTTCCAGTTCATCAGTTTGGTAAGAGAGAGAGAGTGTGAGGGAGTGAGCAAATTTATAGATGTTCTGTCCAAACCCTAGATCCAATAGGAAGTCATGGTACTTAAAGGCTTCTGATACAAGACAGTTCCAAACAGCCATACTTCAGACAAATGGGGGAACAGAACATCTTAACACTTGCCATACCCCAAAACCATATGTTAAGGTAAAGCTTGGCAGTTAGGCAGCTTGGCTTTCCTATGGGGGTTGAAAGACTTTAGCAGAGAAACACTTGCCAAACTGGTTTTAAGGCACTTACCTCCAACTCTGTCGTAAAATTCAAAGAGACTCATTCCTGGTTTGGTTGGGGGTTGTAAACATGAATGCTTCACACTAATGTAACACTAATATTCCGTTGCTTTGCATAAGTTACAAATAAAGACATACAAAATATTTATCAAGTTATATGCAAAATGTCACATCACAACAACTGTCCAGATCCTCTTTTCTCATTTTAGCTATCCACATGAGTCTGTTGCATTAGATGGTCTCCTCTCATTAGTTAAATTCCTTAGGTTTTTATACTGTATGTGAAAAAATGTGTGCATAACTGTGTGAAATACATTACTCCATGCTCAGTTCTCCTTCTCTGGGACACGCATGTTTACTTCATCTTGAAGTGACGGGCTATTAATGAAGACAGTATTAAATAATATATTTACTGTATGCTCATTAGACAAACAGTCAGAGGCATTGCCAATACATATATATATAAAGTTAAGTGGAAGATCTGTAAAAATAAACAAACCCAATACTTTGTAAAAACTATAGGCATCAGAATAAAAAGACCAAGGAATGACAAAATTAGTAGAAGAATGACCATGACAAAATCACTCTCTGTACAAAGTCTGGTAAGATACACATGTAAATGAACAAAATGAGTGAAGTTGACCACCATATAAATATTATTTTCATTGTGAGAGATGTGGCCAGATGCATCTGTGCCAGTTGAACAACAGTCAGATGTGTGGTAAGTGGTGAGCCAATGGTTGTGTCATGGTCGTCATTAACCAGCGCTCCATACTGTTCCATCAACATGACTCACTCCCTAACAATGACAATGGAGGAGAGCAACCGAACAAAACAATTCTGCTCCTGAAATCCTCATTAGAAACATGCTGGTTAGGAAACACATTTTTATTTGACATCTCTAGCAAGTTGGTTACACAAAGAATTAGTATACTGTAGATTCTGCTTCTTTTTTCATATACTTTCTAAAAAGGCATCTCAAAGAAAATGCATCAGAGAAAACCAAGCATTCTGCTACCTGTCATTCATGTAGGCAATAAACAAAATGAAAGCAGAATACAGAAGTGTAGCAATCATTCACTGTGTATTTTATAAAGCATGCCTTTCCATTGAGACCTATTTTTTGATCATCAGACTAACTGAAGTTAGAGAAGTGCTGCATCAGTGTTAATCTGTTAGCAGAAAACTGGCAAACTTGGTTTCAAGGCGAAAAATAAAAACAAGAAGATAGAAGCAATATCTTTCCACTGTCAAATCTTCATCAAGTATATCACAAAATGAAAAGTTGTGCTTCAAACTTTGTTTATGAATGTATTTTATTCTACCTTATTTGACTTGTACAAAGTAAACAGCTTTCTTTCCTGAAATTGTTGACATGCTTTAAACTTGCTTAATATTGCTTCCTGTTATAATGTCTTATACTGTATGTGTTAATGCCTATTTACAGTGGCAAAGATTCATGTAGAAACTCCTGGCCAAGATTCCTGGTTCCATATAATTAAAAACAATGATCTAATGTTGTTCATAGATCTGTAATTGCAGTGCTACCAAACTTGTTCATCTAATTACTGAACCAACCTAATTCTGGTAGCATCTGGAAAAAGGAAGAAACTAATCCTGGCTGGGACACCCTTCTATGGCAGACACATGCAAGATTCTAATTTTGTTCTGAAATAATTATATGCAAAAAGTGTTTAATTTAGGATTTTAAAAAAATACTCGTCAAGCGGGCATGACATTGTAATTTTTAGCTCTGCTACCTCACAGCACCAGAAGATTAAGTTCAAATCCCAACCTGGTCACCAAATGTGTAAGCTTTTTCCTGGGTATGTTGGTTTCCCCTTGTATCCTATATACAGTATTGTTAGGTAAATTGTCAGTTGTAAGTTAAACTTATATGGGTATGTGATGTCACTGATAGTTTTCCCAATGCTGGTATGATATATTCCTGTGTAAATTGTAAGGGGCACCACAGAGCCCGAGACACAGTCACACAAAATCAAGTCCCGAGTCCAAATGCAAGGTTTAAATATAATAAAACATATTCATCAGTTCCACAAGCACAATACCATACAGTACAATTCTCTTCTTGTCTTGTCTGTTCCCTTCTGTTCTCCTCCATTCTTCCCAAGCAAGCTTTGTCTGTCCTCCACACCTGACAACTCGCTTGGGTGAGGAGAAGTGACTCCTTTTATCTAAGACTTGGGAGTACTTTTGGTGCTAGGACAAAGTTCATAGGAAGAACTTCTGGGTCAGGCAGAAGTCCCATTAAGTAGGGATTGTAGCTCCCTGAAGCGATCCATATAACATTCCTGGAACCCATCAGAGCTGCACCTCAGGACTCCAATTCCCAGCATGCCCTGTGGGTATCCAAATCAGCACTGCAGTCCAGGGACATAGCCATCTAGGATATTGAGAGGGAAAGTATTCAGAATTTGATATCTCCCCGGTCCTTCAATTGCATTGGCCTCACTGATGGGTAAGGTTCTTTGTTCCATCTTGGCCAGGACATCAGCCCATGTGTGCCATCCATTGCATTGGATTAAATGGGATTCATATCAGAGTAATGGGCTCGCCAACTATACTGCCTCATAGCATATTATGAAAATTCACTCAAAATCAAATTATGCAACAGCATTATAATCAGATATTACTCCTTTGCTTTACAAATGTTAAGGCAGCAACAAAAGTGTCATCTCATCCTAATATGTTATTATTTTAGTTAGTTTAATTGTAAAACACAAAGAATGTTCAAAGTAATTTTTTGTATGCCAGTGATTTTTTTTCTGCCTGTTTTATTTGCTGATGATCTTGCTGTGATATCCCATCAGTTATGAATTTCAGTAGATCAGATCTATCATGAAGGTACATTTATTTATTTTACTCATAGTAGGCAAATATGCAGTACTAGAAGGCCTCAATAAACTAGTCCACTGTTTGGACTATGAGAAACACATCCAACAGAGCAGATACACACTGTTCCAAGCCACAACTCTTCTTGTCCTGTCTCCTTCTCATTAATGCAGTCTTCTCATTGCGCAGTCCTTGCCATCTCCTCTGCCATATGCAGTCTGTCATTTGACAAGTAGAGTTGAGTGGTACAGCTATTTAAATCTCCACACAGAATTCCCCAATAGAATGAATCTTCCAGTGGCGGTAGTGATGATTGGCTCTTTTAGAAAGTCACTCCAGTTAGTTTGTTCCAATCCATTCCAATCTCAGTTTGCCAGCCACAATGCTGTGGTAGGTGTAGTTAAATGTAGAACCTAAAGTTGCCCTTGATCATAATATTGATTAGTGCTGAAAAGTTAATGGCAGTGAAACACACAGTTGGTTTAAATAGATTTTGTGAAGGATTGCTTTAGTAAATCAGGATTTTTGTTTTCAAGTTATTATAATACCACTAATAACTATTCATATAGCACCTTACATAAAAATGTGGCTTAAAGTGTATTATATTAATTAATTAATTAGTCTATATATGTATTATATAGACTAAAAATAAATAAATATAGTATTAAAAAACAAAACATGAAGATGACAGCATTCAAGTTTGGTGACAGATGGGCTCTAAATAGCATACATAGTGTACTGAAGAAAAAGCTGAGTGAAACTTACAGCGCTAAAATAGAAAACAAACTCATTCAGAACAGCATGTTTGGAATGAACTGGGAATAATTAATGGACTCAAGGCTTAGGTGGTACAGAGGAATGTGGATAAAACTAATACCCTGACTTTTTCCTCCCTTCACTACAACCTTCTTACAATAGCCAGTCCACCAACACCATCCTTACTGCAACAACTACTACCACTTTAACTGGTATGGCCAGTGATGAGTCTGCCTCTGAATATCATCGTGGGATGTCAATAACTGATGACAAACTAAGGCTACAAACATGAAAGGCCACAGGACCTTGAGTTCTTACTATAACTTTGTGGCGCTGACCAACTTTATGGTATCCTTTGTCTCATGCTCAGTTTATCACAAAGGCTTTGGAAAGTACTACTAACCTTGGAAAACCCACTGTATTATTCCAGTTCCAAACAAGACAGACACATCTTCATCTAATGACTACAGACCAGAAGCCCTTACATCCCACATTAATTAGACCTTCAAGAGGCTGGTTCTGAACTATATGAGTCCTCTTGTGAAAGACTACCTGGACCCACTGTCGTTTACCTATCAGACAAAGGTTGGAGTGGAAGATGTGCTTATCTACCCACTCCCCAAGGCTTATTCTCACCCAGACAAAGCTGCCAGCACCGTGAGGATTAGATTTTCTATTTCTCCAGTGCCTTCAGTACCATCCAGCCATCCTGGATGAGGTTTAAACTCAGAGATATGCAGGTGGATGAATCTATGGTGTCCTGAATAATGGACTATCTGTCGGGCAGATCACAGTTTATGAGACTCACGGTCTGTATCTCTGATACGGATGTGAGCAACACTGGAGTGCCACAATGAATAGTCCTGTCTCCTTTTCTCTTCACTCTGTATACCTTAGACTATAAATATAACACCAGGTTATGTCACTTGCAGAAATTCTCAGGTGATTTCGCACTTATGGAGTGTATTGATAAAGAGGATGAGACAGAGTGTAGGAGTCAGGTGGAGAACCTTGTTACTTGGTGCAGAAAAAATTGTCTGCAACTTAACATCAGCAAAACCAATAAACTGGTTATTAACTTTCAGTGCACCAATGAGCCTCTATGTCTGGTCACTATTCAGAGAGTGGTTGTAGCAGTGGCGCACTCCTACAAGTACTACAGGGTCCATAAGACTGACAGGTATAGTATCATAGGGAAACTATATATGATAAAATGGAGCAGACTCTTTTTTTCAAGGGACACTGCACTCCTTTATTGTGAATAGTGAGATTTTTAACATGTTTCATAACTCTTAGATGCCAATGTGATTGTCTGTGCTGTGGTGTGTGGGGCTTGTATCATCACTTCAAGACAAGCCCGCAGAATCAACAAGCTAATTAAAAAGGTAGGCTCAGTTCTGGTAGAGGTAATAGCGGAGGAGAAAATGAAATCAAAACTGAGTGCCATTATGAACAATTCTGCACATCCGCTCTCTGACACACTAACAGTAACACTAGTACTTTCAACCAATGAATTATTCAACATAAGTATGTCAAGAAATGTTTCTTGGACTCTACGCCTTTTAAACTTGACTTGCTTGTATGGAATGTCATTTGATTTTAACACAATCAATAAAATGCTTAAAAAAAGACAGTACACCTTTATAGTGCCTCACTGTGACCGTAATTGCTCTTTCATCTTTAGCCAAAAACAATGTTTTCCTCTTTTTTTGTAATTTCTGTGTGTTTTTGAGGAGAGTTGTTGCTGTTTGTTATAATATTTATTGTGATTTGTAAAAAGCTCATTTCCTTCTTGGGATAGATAGATAGATAGATAGATAGATAGATAGATAGATAGATAGATAGATAGATAGATAGATA